>JABFEB020000033.1:7179954-7192050 GCA_019775895.2 Stomatorhinus ivindoensis | reverse complement strand
CGCAGCTTCTCAGCCTCAAGCACCTCATCTCGCATTATTTATAAATATACAAAATGGTATAAATGCTGCAAAGGTGACATTAAAACAAGTACACCTGAAATATTGATAAGAGGCGGCTCCTAGTTTATACAAGATTTCTTTGAGCAAATGAAGTGTGACTTTAAGAAGGTTTCACACTTTTGATCATGACTGAGCAGACCTGTCATTCTCGTTGAAGGAGGAGATGAAGTCCGTCTGTCCATGCTCTGGTATGAGGAAGAGGACAGGCCAGTGAAGGACACCTTGCTCATCCAGGTGCACTTTGGATCCAGTGGCTTCTTGGGAGCAGAGATCATTGAGGTCCAGTTCTGCCAAAGCTCGTGTAGAACCTACATCCTCTTCCTCACTGTCAGAACAGTGCTTGGAGGGCTTATCTGGCTTTAACAGTTTAATTCCACGCTCCTATGAAACAATTATCACAGTTTTCAATATTTCAATATTTATTTCTAATGCTACTGTTTTGTTCAACCATTGTACTTATTTCAGGCTGGAGATGCTGAAACTCTGTTGACACACATTACAAGCAAGTGTCACAAAGGTGGAGAAACAGTTCAGTCAGTCATACCCTGATGGCCCCAAGAAGAGCTTCTCTTTCCACACGTTCCTTTTTCTCTTTCACCTTTGCCTTTCGGGCATCTCTCTCGGCCGTCCTCTAAGAGAAAATCACCCCAACAGCCTTGTTACTTGCCACTGTCACAAAGCAACTTGGCACGGACTTCCGATTTAAAGATGCGAGCTTCTGACACGTTTTCTCCTGCAAGGACCCCGGCTTTCTGGAACGTTCGCCCCGCAGGTCTGTGCTTCCCATCCAGCCTGCCTGGAGATGCATTACCTTGAGCTTGTCTGCCGTCGCCCGTAGCTCCTGCAGTTTGACGTCCTTTGGATGGACTCCGAGACCCTCCTCACACCATTGCAGGGCCTCGCTGAAGCACCCCAGCCTCACACAGCACTGGGCGCCTGCAGGGATGCGCAAGAACGATGAGGACACAATGGCGCTGGTGTTTAGAAAGAAGGCCGTAACTCCACTCAGCTTTAAAAACTCATTCACACAGATTCCCTAAGAGACAAAATAATCTAAAATAAAGAATCTGAATTGAATAACAATCACATTTTTCACAGAATGTGTTTATTTAATTCAAGGATTCGAAAGCTTATTCACAATTTGCTCAGGAACAGATGTACAAGGCATTGGAATTCTTATATGGATCTCTCAGTCAATGCAAGATATAGCAAAAGCATAAAGTAGCATAGCGAATATACATAACTACATGATAATAAATATAACAAAATGTAAGTAAACATTCTGCCAAATCTATTGTTCAACTACTGTTGAACCATCTACTGTTCCAAATGCCAGGATGATTGATACCCACATATACAATGTGTCCGTGTCCGAGTGTGTGGGTGGGGTTACGTATATATTACAAATGTCCCCACAATGTGATAAAAACTGGCTATTTTGATGTTTTTTCAGTCCCCACAAGGGGAAACAAAATTTTATAAAAATCTGTGACTGCATTTAAAAAAATTAAAAATGCCAAAAGTTTAGTATTCTGTTTGGTTATTTATGGTCAAGGTTTAAGGCTGGATAGGGGTTAACGTCGTCATTCTTGGCTTTAGAGTTTTTTCCCATAGAAATGAATTGATGGTCTCCACAAAGATTTGAAAACAAACGTGTGTGTGTGTGTGTGTGTGTGTGTGTGTGAACAGCCTTCGTACAACTCTAAAAGATGCAAATACAAACCTCTTATCAAGGCTTTAACGTGATCTGGTTTCAGCTTCTTGGCAGCTAAAGAATCGTTTAAAGCAGAACGCATGTTACCTGAAAAAAAAATCCATCACACAAAGGTCAGAGGTCAGCAGTATGTGCCCACAGGTTCTCACTACCATCAAACCCTCTCTCAGGTCACAACAAGAAAGATACCCACAGAGCCACCATGCTCCTTCGCTAAAGTACGGAGAATCAGCTACAGAACAATCCAGACGAGAGCGAATGGAAGAGCGGTACTGTACCTAGATGGAAATGGGCAGCTGCCCGGTTAGTGTAGAGGACAGCACAGAGGTCAGTGTCAGTGCACTTCTTCTTCAGAGCCTCGCTGTAGGACACTATGGCCTTCTTGTAATTCTTCTCCTTGAAATATTCATTCCCCTCATCCTTGAGTGCCTTTGCTTGTTCTGAGAAGAGTGAATTACACTAATAAGACAGACCACAGAAAACCCAAGAGCATTTAACGGTCCTTACTGGGGGGACTATTGGTACAAGCTGATTGTGATTAATTAAAAACAAGGCAAGTCCGATTATTTGTTGGTGTTTCTTTCTATTGTATATATACGTGCGTGTAGCGTTGCAGTAAAAAAGCTTACCCTCAGGTGCTCTGTCATCATCGTGGATGATAGACTGCAAGCAAGCTAGATCTGGATGCTCCTTGGGGTCAATTTCCTTTGGGGCTGTCTTCATGAACATGGGCACCTTCTCAAACTCCTGGAGCGACAAATTTTACATAATTAAAGTGAACCTGCATACATTTCAAATAAGCCACTGGTCTGCTGCAGTAAACTCGGAGAATCTAATGCATGAATATATGCAATACGCATGTCCAGTTTAACGTGTTTCTGCGCGTTAATGCAAATGCCCTGCTTCTACAAGCAGTGGATCATGTAGCTGCAATTATAGAGCAACGGACAGGGTGATGAGGCTCACTTACTATTCAGCTAAGCATTAGAACACCTAGTCTAAGTGATCAAGTTTGAACGAGAGCGATTGTTGGTGTCAGACGTACGGTTTAGTACCTCGGGAAGTCACCATTCTGCGATTTTCATATACAGTTAATAGGGATAATAGTATGATGAACAAAAACAAGCGAACAAAAAATTGTGCCGAGAAGGATAACCTCACCTCCTCCCAGTTGTCCTCGTTAAAAGCACCTTTGTATTTTTCTTTTGTAAATTTCTCCATAAACTCGTCCATCGCGTCATCGCTGTCACTGTCTTGCGCTCGAGACATCACTGTCAATTTTTCCTGTTTATTAAGAAAAATATCTACGAACGGATAAACTACTAACGTCAGTTAAATAACTCGAGAGTCCCCGAAATTAAATGCCAACGTGCGACAACATACCGCCACCACTCCGAATAGTGTGAATGTTAGAAACACACCCACACCGGAGGTCGTCTGAACCACCAACCAGATCGAGTTTTCATTGGTTCTCTATATCGGTATCTTTGTAACCATTGGTTTGAATGCGGTGGAGGCGGAACAGAGGAGACTTCAGACTAATAAATTGCATCGACGTTTATGGGTAGTCCAATCAAATCGCAGATTTATTTGGTTCGGACGCCTGATTTCGGACTTCCACATAGGCCGAAACACGTGTTTCAATGGTGCACCAGTAAAATACACCCGATGGGAAATCATACACCAAATACTCAAGTCCTCAATTTTATTTCCTAGTTGCCCTTTTTGGAACGCGTCCTTTGTACAAGTGCAGCACAGTAACCCCTGTATATGTCTATTGCATTTTGATATTAAGTATTTTGACAGAACCTCAAAGTTATATTAAACAAGGAGAGTTTTTGAAGGGCCGTTCAATACTGTATTAATGTATGCATTCTATTAAGCATTTGACTAATTCATGAATTAACCATTAATTCCAATAAACAATAACTATTACAGATTTATTTTAGAACTGTAAATATCCCTAATTGTGCTACATAATTTTTCAACATTTTAAAAATGGCTCATCTTTTATTGTAATGGATTTCATTCAAAGCCTAAATAACATAAAGGGCAAGATGGAAATCCGGTGCCCACTAATCAGTCCCGTGTTACATTTTCAAGGTTTGAAACACATTTTCGATATATTAGGCTGCAAAGAAAGTGACTTGATCATTAAGAAAATGATCCACTGGGTGCATAGAGGCCTCCCTGTTACATGACTTTCCTCACATAGCACAAAGATATACTGTTGGGCTAAATTGCATCTCTGAATTGCCCGCATTGTTATTGTGTATTGGAGAGAGGGTATGTGTATATGCCCTGCAATGGAATGGAATCCAGTACTGGGTGTATCGCAAACTTGTACCTTGTGCTGACCTGGATGGATGGATGGATAAGATAGATATATATCATAATAGACAATAGGATACAATTTGTTAGCACTCACAACTTATTTTATAATACCATTAACTTGACAGCTGTTCTGCTTTATCAAAAGAAACCCAAACACAAAGAAGTTTTAAAGTATTTATTTTCTCCCTCTATAAAAACCAAAGTGACACAGAAGTATGACAGTAATGTTTGTAAACATTCAGACAGTCTCTACCCGTCCCAGAAGGTCCATCAAGCCGTCCTTACTGAGGAACATGGTGTCTCTAGTGTGCTGGCAGATGACTTCAAACTTTGGCTGCTCCTCCATGGCAGTCTGCCCGACCACAACCACGTAGGGGTACCCAAGCCGTTGGGCGTCCTTCAGACGCTTCCCAATGGTCAGCTGAGTCCGGTCATCCAAAACCACCTCCCCTTTCAGACTTTTCAGCGAGGCCCCCAGATCATCGCAGAGCTCCGCTGCCAGGTCACCCAAATCCTCGGTCTTGCTGCCTTTCTTGGGAGGCAAGACACACACCTGGTATGGGGCCAACAGCCCCGGCCACCGAATAGCATCTTCAGAAGAGAGTACCTCAATGGCCGCTGCCAGGATACGCGTGACCCCCAACCCAAAACAACCCATCTCAGCAACCACAGGCTTGTTCTGCGCATTGTAGTAGGTGGCGTTGAACACGTGGGAATACTTGGTCCCAAGGTAAAAGGTGTGTCCCACTTCAATGCCTTTTGACTCCGTTAGGGTAGCACTCTGGCATCGGGGGCAATCAGCATGCCCAGACTCTATGGTTTCAAGGTTTGCCGAGAAGTTACAGTTTCCACAGATCACCAGCCTGTCCTCGCCGATATCTGCTGGCAACTGAAACTCGTGTGAGAGTTTCCCACCTATGTTTCCAGTGTCAGCCTGCACCATGACATAGGGCAGCCCCAGGCGGCAAAAGAGCCGGTCATACGCCTGACACACCGCTTTGTACGTCTGATGAGCGGCTTCTTCACTTGTATCGAAGGAATACATGTCCTTCATGTAAAACTCGCGACCTCTCAAAAGCCCAAATCTGGGCTTGGGTTCATCTCGAAATTTTCTTGTCACCTATAAGTGAATATGACATCACTAATTAAATATGAATAAACATGCATATTAAATAAGACATTAATATTCCAAACCACATCAGATTTTTCTTGGAAAAACACTTCAAGACCCTGTTTCAGAAACAGCTCTACTAGTCTACATCACTCCATGTTTCCTGAATGTTCTTAGTATTGCAACTGGTTGATTTTAACAGTTGTCTTACTAATTCTTGACGTTTGAATAGTGATTCTGTTGTATCTGAGCATACAGTGGAAGGTTAGCTTAGCTGCCCTTATGTCTAACTGACATCATGACAGCTGCATGGTTGTAATGTGCTATTTGCCTCACTATAGACAAAAGGGTCTGCTAAATATGTAACTCTAATAATTATCATATAGTAATTATTTTATAATCATTATTAATATTACATCAAATACACTGATATCACAGTACACCTGATTTTCAATACAACCAGTGCAAATTCAGTATAACAGCTACGAGTACCTGGTATAGTAGAAGAGGCAGTTGTCTGTAGGATAAGGTGCCCTGCAAGGCCACTAGCTCAGTGACCGCCTCCTCATGTGTGGGTCCCAAGCAGAAGTGTGCCCCATGACGGTCCTGCAGACGGAAGAGCTCCTTGCCCATCAGGCCCCACCTCTCACTGCGCTGCCACAGCTCCGCCGCACATAGGCTGGGCATGTCCAGCTTCTGCCCGCCAATGCCATGCATCTCGTCATCTATGAGCCTCACCAGCTTCTCTAGAGCACGCACGGCGGCTGGGAGATAATAAAAGCAGCCAGGATTCGAGGGCTGGATGAGGCCACCTTGAAGCATCAGCTTCTGGCTCCTGCATGTCATCTCCCCTGGCCGACCTTCCAGCCCCAAGTCCTTGCCCTCGCGAAGATTGGAGGGCTGGAAGAGGCGTGACACCAGAAGCCGAGAGCGATGATTGGAGTGGACAGTGTCTGGTATTACGGCTGGACCTGCAGAGCCGGACTGGCATTTTCTGGGCTGGGTATGAACCTTGGGGAGGAAGACCAGCCGTCTCGGCCAAGAGGATCTCAGCATCACTTCTATATACCTGTCTCAACACACTTCAGAGGAGAAAAGCACAAGCACAGTCATGACGATCAACATACAGGAAACTCTAATTAAATACACGCAAGGTAAATACCGGGGAATCGGTTTCCCCTCCAGAATCATTCACGTACCATTTTTGCAGTAAAACTTTATAACTAAACTTGCTATTGTTTACATTTAAAATGGTACATTTATAATGACATAGAAGGGAAAAAGACAACACGTAAATTTTGCTAAATCAATCCGTTTCAAGGTCAACATGCTAACTGCACTAGCGTTTTTTTCTGTAGAATATTCTGGTGCAACCCCATGTAAAGCTTGGAAATATTCGCGACGATCTCACAATTACACAGAAAATTTCGCATTAAAACAAAACACAGAAAGCCTGCTTGCTTCCGCATGGTTTCAAGCAAGGACAGCGGCATTAGGAGTTACTCACCTTATTAGCCGGTCTGAACTGACACAAATTGGCAATTACTGCATTAAGTTTAGACCCGGAAAAAAAATCCCAAATTTCATTATTTCGGCACGATTAATAAATACAGTGCTGGAAACAAAACTACCTACGACTAGCCGTACTTCCTCCGCCATCGAGTGTTGTGAGAAAAGTACAACAAACGGGATCTCAGACGGGACAAACAGAACGGGCAAAACAATTCCCTTTAAACGCGTTTCACGATTCTGAGTAGTGATATACCTGAATTGATCTGCAAACATGCAAAACTATGTTGGATGCACATTTCAAAATACCACGTTTAATTATATACGTTCTAATATATCATGTTCCGTTGTAAAAAAAAATGCATTTTCATAAATTTGAGTTGGCCATGATGTTTCCTGGTTTGTAGTAATAATTTAAAATGCTATATATAGCGTATTTGTAATATACAAACACTCGTGTAAAAAGTATATTCTAAAGTAAAAAAATCCACATTTTTATATTAAGACACTTAATGAAGATTCACTGACAGTGTAATTAATTCAACATTTGCCACAGCCATTGGTAGACAGGTGGTTTCCAGAAAATCGGGTTATTTTATTTGATACAAAAGTCAAAGCAAAAATGTAATGCATGAAAAAAAAATCATCCACCTATGACACGCGACCAAAAAAAAAAAAAAACAGAAAACCCAAAACAGGGGAGAATACAGATAATACGAACACACACAAAAAAAACAAACGTAACATTCCATAACCTTTCATTCAAAATTCTACAGTATTTTCAACGAGCTGCTGTAGACGTTTAGAATGATGAATGAGAGAATTGCTTATTATTGGCTATGTACATTCACACAAAGAATTCTGCAATATATTTTTAAAAGAAATTCAAATTTCTGTGCTACCACCAAAAGCCATACTTTGTATTTAATGTACATTTATTGTGCATATTTAATGTCATATATTTAATTGTAAATCAGACATTGTTTTTCATTTTTCATAAAGTGTTAAATATCTGACATAAAACTGAACAAAACACTAAGCTGACATGAGCACTGACCCGTGTGCTACATCCTACACTCATATAGCAGTTAGCTATGTGGTCAACAGAAATGTCTTTTTATTACTAGAGTCCATGTAAGAAAGAGGAAAAAATTAAACACACTACAATTATATGATTTTACATAGATTACAACAAACACAAATGTACAGAAAAGGCATTGAAACAAATTATGTGAAACTGAGTAGATTGCATTCCTTAAATGGGGACAGCTATTCATCTTTTAAATAAAAAATTAATTTGAAATCTAGAGTACAACACAAATAACATTAAAATAGGCAAATTTCAGCTACAACCCCTATAAACACGATTTACTAACATTAAACTTGCATCTAAGAATACCCTGTGAAATCTAACACATCATTATACGCCTCATTAGCTTAGTGCGGATTTAATATTCAGGGTTTTACAAAGCGCAATCAGATTTGTGAACATAAGTATATTATTTCCCATGAGAAGTTGACAGCTCTTTCTTCATAGATTTTATTCTTATCAGTTAAATTCTAACACATTCTTTTCAAAGTGACTTTAAACTTGTGGCTTTTTGATGTAATTCAATTAACTACTACAACCGGAAATTACACAGAACACACAGCGAGTAGTATTTACAGCAAATACACAGGATACTGTGTAGATCTAATCTGATTTTTCTATACTTAATTTCTCACTTAAAATTTCACTTAAAAGTGATCCTGAGAATTTCAGTTGATACAATATAAAACAGGCAATCGAGAAATATTCCTTCAGCTATGCAACATACAGTTTTTAGCTTTGGCAAGTTTTTATTTTACAAAATGTGTGCATAAAAATAAATTCAACTTCATCTTTTTTACAGTACTGATAGTTAATGCATTTTTACCTAATAATAATAAGATGCCTTTTCTATTACTATTAGTTTGCCCCCTTGTTTTGGCAACCAGTGTTTTTCAATTAGCAGCCATATCTAGGACAGCTGAAGCTCACCAATATTGACTTATTCTCTGGGTGCCACAAATGGACAGTTTGTCCTAGGTTGAGAATCTCAATGTAAACACAACAAAAAAAACCTGACCTCCCACATTTATTGCAAGAACCACTCACTGCAAAAAAAACGGCTGAAGATGCCAGTTAACATAAGGCACCAGAATCTCCTTCGGTATAAATGTATAAATGAATAAACTACCATCACAATTAGAGGAGTGACTGAACTTAGCGCTCTTCGACTATCAAAGAATCTAGTGGAAGTTTGGACATCAGATTCCCAAACCAAAATAAAATTGCAGGTATATATCAGACTACAACCAATTTAACAGTCCTTTGCAGTGTTATGTTTCAGACATCCTGCAAAAAACTGAAAACATAAAGTATACAATAAATACGCATTCAATTCTACATGTACTGTACTTCCAAATTAGAGATATGCTCGAATAATTTTAAAGTTCTGCACATTTAACATGGATTAAATATCTATTTTGTTCTAGATATACTGCAGTAAAGTCAATTTCTGGAATCTAAAACAGCCATTAATCAGATGACCAAATCAACCAAAGCAATATTAAATGAAGAAAAAAAATCACTATTACATATCAAAAGATTTTAAAACTTTTACTACAGAAAATATCAGCATCAGTAACACCTGATTACTTAGACAATATTCTGGAATTTCTGTTGCAGGAAATCATAGATCAGGATGAAACTGGGAGGGGTCACGAAGGGGGAAGTCAGTATCAAGCTACAGCGTGGAAAGCTTCTCTGCCAGGTAGTACAAACTATATCCATTACATACAATACAACAGAGGTTGCAGAGAGAAGAGAGGATTTGATAGAGCCAAAGTCGGCTGGTCAGCTTCTTGTACTTGGGATCGGACTCACACAGGTCGGCATAGGCCTCGCGGTTGGAGGACAGCCCGATGTCCTGACCAAGCCCACAAGCCTGCTCGATGAGGTGCATGTCTGCCATCATTTCGGAAGTCATCTGGCCAAACCACTGTGCATTGATCGCAGCTACCGTCACACAGACAAAGAAAATGATGAGCTGCAGTTTGAAGGAGAGGAAATGAGATCCATCCGTTAAAAAGAGAGTCTGACTGCATGTGGACAGTATGTCATCTTTTGACAAAGCATGGAAAATTAAAGCTCACTCCTCCTAAAAGGACGTTTCACTAATTCTATAGAGGGTCCCAGTTTTCTTTTCAGTTAATTGTTGACTATTTTGGCACTGGAGAGTCTACCCAAACAAGCCATATTTTACACATAACTCCAGCCAGCCGTACCTGGA
Source organism: Stomatorhinus ivindoensis (assembly GCA_019775895.2). NCBI lineage: Eukaryota > Metazoa > Chordata > Actinopteri > Osteoglossiformes > Mormyridae > Stomatorhinus > Stomatorhinus ivindoensis. The sequence goes on along the minus strand of JABFEB020000033.1, from coordinate 7,182,008 downwards.
AGGTGTCCTTCTCATTCAGCAGCTCATAGGGATGGTACATGGCAAATATGGTGAGGTTGAAAAACGCGCAGGCAGAGCCAATATGGAGGTAAAATGGAAACAGTCGGCTCTGGATGAAGCCATACGTGTGTCTGTTCAGACTGTGGTCCATCACAAAGCCTAAACAGGGAAATGAAGCTGCTCAAATGGCAGGCCAGCAAACGTCTCTTCAGATCGATGTAGGCCTATCCATAAAAGCATGAACTCCGAAGCGGATCTAGAAAACGTGCATTTGGAAAAGAGGCCATGGAGGAATCGTGCAGAGCACTGCACTTGGTTTCAAGGGAACTATAATAAAGTTCACAAAACAAATATGACTAATTAATCAAGAAATGTAAGGATACAATATAGCTGGTATACTTACCGGAAATAAAGGTCATCCAAATCTGCATGCCCCAGAAAGTACAGAGAAAGAGGAGGTGCAGTAATTTGGCGGTTATGGAAGGCTCTCTGTCAGTGGGCATGATTGTCAGAGGGCAGTGTCCCTCTCAGCTCCTGCTCTGACAGTGACGGCGTTACACTGTAATAACACGAAACGCCCTTTTTTGGATTAACAAGAGGGTTGTAAGTATAAACTATACAAATACACTGGATCATGCAAACACAAGCGGAGTAAAGCAGATGAAAACACGGGGATACCAACTCCCACGCATCTGACGTGGCACGATTTCATACTCACGCTCGTGCAAGAAATCTTACGGCAAATCTATATTATTCCATTACAGACCTAAAATTTGCTACATCAACAGCTTTGGGGTAAATCGAAAACCACAGAGTATTTCCAAGGTACGAAAACTCTTGCATATATGTATTTCTGCGTTTGTATGCAGACTTGAAAATCTCATGTCAGCCAGCTGACTAAAGTTGGCAACCCCTATAAATACGACATTCTCACATAAAACTTACATCTAAGAATACCCTGTGAAATCTAACACATCATTATACGCTTCATTAGCTTCGTGCGGATTTAATATTAGAAAGGCCTGTTATCCTTTGAATGAATCTCAGATTTGTGGAGACAATTCACTATTCATCCTTTCTGAATGTCCGTTTAACACTGATCATAAACATTAAACGTCAATTACACATTTACCAAATCTCATTTTAGTATAACCTAATAAATATTATGAAGAGGTCGCATTGGTGCTATTTCGGCAAACTGGACCAATACACAGTTAATACTGTCGACCAGCGTCAATGTCACCTTTATCTCAATAGCCAGCAACCGCGTATCTGTATTTTCTACTAGACGAGCTTCATGATCTCAGCACCATAACTTCGCTAACGTCCTAGTTAGCCCAGATAACTACTTGCGTTTCCCAAGGATTCGCTGAATTTAATCGACTCTGTTGTCGCACCACAACCATTTTAACGAACCACAGTGACAACTAGCAGAAACAGGAAAACATCCAAGGCAGACTAAAATAATCCCAACTTGGCAAACGACAGATACAATTTAAGCGCGGCTCTATAAATTATAAGGTTAACGTTAGTCAAGTAATCATGCGGTCGGGCTACTTTCCGGAAACTTTTCTAATCGCCGGACGGGACGGAACCTACCGAACGCCTGACCACGCGCAAACACGCAATGTCACCGTATATGTAATATATGCTTTACTGCATAGGAACCGCGCACAAGATCGGCCTCTTTGGACGGCGTCCCGCAGCCTTGGCCGGACTCTCCTTTATTCTCATCGGTACCGAATGACACGCAGTCCCGGGCGCTTTCCGCGGGGAGGTTAATATGCTGAACATGCCAGCCTCCGGCCAAATGCCTTATTCGGCCGCGTACTGACTCGGGGGCTGGATAGGGCTGGCCCGGGCTGGGCGTAGCCCAAAGGCAAGTTCGGTCATGAAGCAAACTTTTAATATTTTGGACAATTATTTTTCCCGAAAATGACGAATAATAGGACTCGGACAACTGACCCGTCCCACGAAAGTGACCTATAACGAAATAAAGACTTGTTATTTTCTGAAGCACACAGTTGCCATTATAATACATGGCAAAATTTAAA
>JABFEB020000033.1:7158056-7179381 GCA_019775895.2 Stomatorhinus ivindoensis | reverse complement strand
CCGATCTTATATATATATAGCCTATATATATAGCCTATATATATATATATATATATATAATAACAGGCTATTGCCCATGAGTTGGGAGACAAAGAGTTCTGCATCCAGCTAATGAAGCTCCAGCCCAACCCTCAACTCAACATGTACACATGCAGCTATTTGCACATAAGGAAATGCTATTAGCAGTTTTTTTTTGACACGCTAGACTTGATGGCGGAGTACTGCTAGTAATTACCATCTCCTGCTGTTATAGTTATTTTGGCAGAATCAATGTGCATCAACGTGCGCAAAGAAGCCATTTCATCTGTCTGTGTCATGTCTGGAAGGTGTTTGCTATGGTTCTTTCTGATGGGGAACAAAGCCACAAGGAGGAGCTCTGGGTGGAGAAGGATTTGTATGCACCATGAAATGTTTGTGTTGTATTGTACTATCCTTAGCTTTCATTGATTAAAATCCACCCGAATGTGTGCTCTGCTGTTGACTAATGACTTTGTGTAGTTTACCCTTGGTTTATTTAGCATTAGCCTGTGGCTATGGTAAATTCCTGCAGTATATAAAACAGTTTGTGTTTTAATGCGAGGAGCTCTAACTCTGAAGAGCAAAGTCTATCAACAGCATCTGTTAATACACCCACTCACACATACACACACAGGATTGTAATTATGACTCTCCATTAATTTCTAATGGCTAATCCCGACATGACAACCTTAACTGCTGCTCAGTCCTAACCTTAATCTTAAGTAACCAAACCAAATACGAGAGTTGTGGAATTTTTATTTTTTTGATTGCATTCAAAGATCTTTGTGGGGACCTGAAATGGTCCCCACACAACAAAAACAGGTTTTTTTTATCACATTGTGGGAGACTTTTGGTCCTCCACAATGTAATCTAAACCTAATCCACACACAAACACACAAATCCTCTGTTCTTGCATGAGTCTTTTAATTTGGCGCCATTTGCTTCTCTGGTAAACAGTTTAATCACTGAGATACCCAGTACATTACATGACAGCGGGTAAGTCCTTAAATATATTCACTGTCTTTTGTTTGCTCTTGTTATTTATCTTATATTGTCACTCAACTGTTCTCAAATTAACCTAGTGTTGTCTGACGTGGAATATTGTGAAAGTGCTACAGACCGCAGTGACATAACATTTGTCAAGTCACTGGTGAGGTTAATTAGTGTTTTTTTGTGCTGTGTTATTTGCACATTTTAAAAGGCATCAGTATGTTCTCATTTTTTGTATATTAATTTATTACTTGTGCACTGATATGCTGTTGGTAGATTTATAATATTGTTTTCCATAACCATGGATGATTTGCACCAGAGGTAGTTTGTCTCTACAGGGAAATGGTGTAGCTCAGTGTCTCCCGACGTGCTTCTCAGGAACCCCCAGTCAGCCCTCATTTTTGTTCCCTCCCAGCTCCCAGTCAGAAACAGGAACTGCCTTGGGGGTCACTGAAGACCAGGTTGTGTAACAGTAATTGGTTTAGACAAAGGCACCTACAAATTGAAGTTATTTATTGACTCAGTTTTAGTCCTCAGTTTGAAGGTTGGCACCATGGGACCATATGAAACTTTTGCAGACAACAGGGATAATAAGTTTGTCTCATATGGATACTTTGCTGCTGCAGTAACTTAAATGCATGTTAAACGACTTGCTAAATTGTTTAGAATGTAACTGCACCTTAAGTGCCTATTATCCCACTCTGCCTTATAAATTAATGATTTACTTTATTTTGTATTTACAAATTGATTCAACATATTTAATATGTCAGTAATATAATTAGTATTAAAATATTGATTTTCCCTTTCTGTTTTTTTTTTTTTTACTGGTTTTGTAATGTGTTCTTAATCGGAGAAAGAACTAAATTTGGATGCTGGTGAACACATTGAAAACATCCACACATTTGCTGAGGATCTGGAAAGGTGAGAAAAAAAGAATCTGATCTGTTTGGTGAACTGTCAAGGCTTTCTGAGAAATGTATGGAGATGATGTACCACAGCACCGTGTGTCACAGTCTCCGTGACACAATCAGTTTTCTTAGTCCTTCTACTGTCTTTGCTTAGTACCCTGAGCTTATTCAAAGTGAGCTATGTTAGGATTTTGCTCTCACTTGTTTAAATAGTGCAGGGAAAGAAGTCAAACATTTGGTATTATAAATATATTAATATCATAATACATATATTATCATTATGCTCATCTAGCTGTTTCTAGTGAAGAATTACTTATTTGGACCTCGGCAATGTATACAACAGTACATGAGTTGAGACATATGCCTGTGGTTACAGATGTGGGATCCACACAGACCACAGGACGGGCTAACCTGTCACTGCACTGAGGCATTGGGATTCACACAGACCACAGGACGGGCTAACCTGTCACTGCACTGGGGCATTGGGATCCACACAGACCACAGGATGAGCTAACCTGTCACTGCACTGAAGCCTGCGTTGGGGAGGATACCGATGATTGGGGCCAGTTTGCTTGGTGGCCGCTTTCCTTGGGAAGGAATGTGGAGAGGAGGTTCCGAGGCTGTGTGACTAGGCCAGGAGTCGGCAACCTGCGGCTCATTGGTCACGTGGCTGCGGCTCTTCTCAGAAAAAGAGACGCATTCACATTTTCATGCATTAACACATTATGTAAATGACCGCTGTTCCATTAACTCCCTCTGTGATACTGACGTTGGCGTAGTTTACGTGCCTCGGAACCTGCGTAGCCAGGTAGTTGTTTTTTTTCCTTTGTGTGTCCGACTGCAGAGCGGTCACTGTGTTTTTCAACGAGTTAGCAGCGCTGCATATGAGTGTGAGCAAAGTTTTAATCTTTCAGAGTTGCGGTTTTTCCGCTTTTGCACCTTTTGGCAAGCGGAGCGATGTCATATCAAATGTTTTGTGCCAAAAGCATCAAATGTTCAAGTTTCTACTTCAAGACGTTCGCGCATTCCTTTATAGTTTAAATATGAGGCCCGTTTTTTTGTACGCGAGTTTTGCTACTTGAACGTTTGGATGCAATATTTAGTGTTATATATCGTGTGCATTGTGTAATAAGCAGTTTGATTTCGATGTTGCAGTCATGTTTTACAACCATTTCGTTTAGTGAAACTTTGAGCAATGTATGTGTATATTTATTATATTTATTCATTCATCTTTTGTTCATAATACGGTGGTCAGGGTGTTCCCGAATGCTTCCTATGAAGATAAAATACAATGCTGCACCGTTAGACTTTCTTCTTTATTATTGATGCCAAGGGATGCTACACATTATAACTTTCATAAAAATAAATTATTTATGGTTTAATATCATCATTATTATTATTCATTTCTTTAGCTATATGTGAATGAGGGCGGTCTGTCGCGTGCTTCTGTGGTGTCTTAACTGCATCATTCTCCACGACGAGATTCCGTCTCTGGTCAAACGAAATGCTCTCTAGAGTTTTCTTCAGTGCCTGAGATTGGATGCACGCTTCAGTGTTTATTGGGAATCCTTAATCTTTCATATACTTTTTGTAGTAAATCGTCACCATTCCTTCCCAGGTCTTCACAAAAATTGTTATATTTTCTCTGATTTACATATAGCCAGGTGAGTTCGGAGTGGTGAGTACGTTTTGCGCTGCTCGGTCAGCAGTTACATAGTTGAAGTGCAGAGTGAATGGCAGACAACTGTAGAGTCAAACGATCTTTACTCAAGAAATGAGGGGTGATGGTGCACTAGTGGTACAGAACTGAACATTGTTGTAATATTAATCACCTTTGTGCTGTTATGCGTCAGAAATAAAACTGAAATGCCCCCCCCCCCCAAATCTGCCTGTATCTATTTTTTGTGACTACTTGAAGTTTTGATTACCCGTGTCGTATTTTTAAAAATCGTATCTCAAACTCACTTCTATACCCATTGCGGCTCTTTGTAAATCCTGAGTCAGATATTTAGGATAAAATGGCTCTTTGCTTTAAAAATGTTGCCGACCCCTGGATGGCCAGCGACGCCTGCTGGCTAAATGAGGAAGGGACACGAAAGACAAACAGGTGCTGAACCTGACAATATTTATATCCAATTTAGTAATTTTGACAGGTACAATTTTAATTGGCAGCTGTAAAGCAATCTAACTAATTAACTGCCTTTGGCAAAAGGTAAGACCAGCGTCAACACTTTACAGATATATGGAGAGAATGGTTTCTGGTTGGGGCGGCATGGTGGTGCAGTGGTTAGCACTGTTGCCTCGCACCTCTGGGACCTGGGTTCGCGTCTCCGCCTGTGTTCCGCGTGTGGAGTTTGCATGTTCTCCCTGTGTCGTTTTACAACCACAGTCCAAGACATGCTGAGGCTGATTGGAGTTACGAAATTGCCCGTGTGTGTGAATGGCCCTGCGATGGGCTGCCCCCCCCCGTCCATGGTTGTTCCCTGCCTGTTGCCCATTACTTCCGGGTAGGCTCCGGACCCCCCGCGACCCAGCAGGATAAGCCGGTATAGATAATGGATGGATGGTTTATGGCTAGATTCCATCATTGCGGAGTCTAGGGTTAGCTCAGGGGTTGGTAACCTTTTTACCATTTACAAAAAAATGAATTAATAAATATACACAAATATTGCTCAAAGTTTCACTAAAAGAAATGGTTGTAAAACATAATTGCAACATCGAAATCAAACTGCTTAATACACAATATATAAAACTAAAGATTGAATCCAAAAGTTCAAGCAGCAAAACTCGCGTACAAAAAACGGGCTTCATGATTCATATTTAAACTATAAAGGAATGCGCGAACGTCTTTAAGTAGAAACTTGAACATTTGATGCGTAAGTTCGGGCACGTTTTCAGATTCTACGGTTCTCCCTCTCTCGTCGTTATTCCCCGGTTACATCTCGGCTCCGCCTCCTGACCAGACTCCACCTCTCCAACCTCCAGACTCCGATGCCCTGCTCGTCACTTCCGGTCTCCCGCGTTGAAGAAGCGTATTGTAGTTCGCCGTATTCGGAAGCTCTCTCTCTTGCTGTTTGTTGGATTGCTTGTGATTATTGATTGACCTCTGTGTATGACTGCTTATGATTATTGATTGACCTCTGTGTATGACTGTTTGTGTTTCTCGATTCTGCCTTGCCCTTTTTGGTACCTTTGCTTAGTTTCTCGCTCTCCTGGTTTGTGAACTCTCGCCTGGCTTCCGGCTACTCTTTTGCTCGCCCCTTTGATACCGTAATCTCCGTGTCTCTGTGTTCTCGTCACGTATTTTTGGTGCGTACGAAGTGACTGCCGTTTTGTTTTTGCGTGACGCGTTTTTCTGAGTGTTTTTGAAGGAGAGTTGGGTTAGTTTTGTCATTCTGTTGTCTATTTGTTTTACCTAGGTTTAGCTTGTTGGGGTTTTCTTTAGAAGTGGTTTTTGTTTATTTTGGCCTGTGTCACTTCGGAAGTCTGTTGCAATTTTTATGTTGTAAAGTCTGCGTGAAAAGAACCCATTGTGTCGTGTGTTCCGTTTTCCCGTTCCCATTCCTGTCCCGTCATTCCCCTGTCATTTCTGGACGTGTCCCAACCCTAGACTGGGGATCATAACAGATTCCTTTGGCACAAACATTTGATAATGCATTCATTACAAAAGCAAAAAAACTGCAACTCTGAAAGATTAAAACTTTGCTCACACTCATGGAGCACTGAGACCGCTCTGCAGTCGGACAAACAAAGGAAAAAAAACAACTACCTGGCTACGCAGGTTCCGAGGCACGTAAACTACGTCAACGTCAGTATCACCGAGGGAATTAAAGGAACAGCGGTCATTTACATAATGTGTTAATGCATTAAAATGTGAATGCGTCTGTCATTCCGAGAAGAGCCGCAGCCACGTGACCAAAGAGCGGAGGTTGCCGACCCCTGAGTTAGCTAGTCCTTTGAGGGAACAATTACTTTTCACTGGGGCTATACCCTCAAGGGTCTGTCAGTTACACCTTAGCTGTAGCTTTTACAGTACAGAAATTAATATTTTTGTACCATGGGAGGTGCATTAATGTTATTTGCACCTTGGGTTACAAAACTACCATTTAGAGATCATTGTTGACACACCAGAACAAAATGTGTCCTTTGCATTTAACCCACAGGCAACATAGCAGGGGGGCAGCTAATTCAACACCCAGGGAGCACTATCTTGCTCAGGGTTTCTCAGTAGGCGAGCATTCAAACCAGCAGTTTTTTTAAAATACAAGGGCACTTCTCTAACCATTCGGCCACCACTACACAAGGCCTTTGCCATTTATTTCTGACAGTGTTATCCAGTCACTAGAGTCCCTCTTCCAGAGTAGCGTCGTTACTCTGAGGGGAGAAACGGAAGCTGTCGTAACAATCAGGCCCTCTTTCCTTTTAGTCCAATAATAATAATAATAAAAAACATACATAATTCACAAAGCCATTTTCAGAAGGGGAAAAGCGCAATTACCAGACCACACTTTGGATTTCCGTGATGCTAATGGAAGTCGGACTAAGCATTATCTGATCGAATGTGGGGGAGGGGAAGGGAAGCGTAGAGTGCTAAAAAGACTATGATATGATGAAATGCACAATAGGTAATTGTAGCTTGTGTACTGGCTATCTGATCCCGCGAGAGAGAGAGGGTAAGATATGTTACCCAGTCGAGTAGAGAACCATACAATCATAGCTGGGTCAGAGACACTGTTTAAAAATGAACAGACAAAATCATATATTTACACACAATTTTGTAATTTTGGCAGGTACAATCTAAACAGCAAAGTATTAACTGCCTTTGGCGAAAGGTAAAATCAACGTCAATAGCAACACTTTACAGATATAAGGAGAGAATGTTTTATGACCATTTTCTTGTAAGAAAACATCAACTATTTAATGGTTTAAAACAAGGAAGATGCAAATTGCTGGTAGAATTATCCACTTTTGGAAAAAGTACCAATTTGTACCTTTGAGGGTAAAATTACTTGTTACAGGGGCTGTACCCTCAAGGGCCTGCCAGTTGTACCTTAGCTGTAGGTAAATGTAGCTATTACAGTACAGAAATTAGCATGTTTGTACCATGGGGGTACATTAATGTTGTTTGTACCCTTGGGTTACAAAGCTGTACCAGGACTTTACCCTTTTTTGACAGTGTTATCCAGTCAGTAGAGTCCCTCTTGACCTTCAAAAATGCCTCAACACTCATCTGTTGCAGGAATACCTCAAGCCACTGACCTATTCTGTCTTAATCTGCAATCCCCTTAACTCTTATGTATTCTGGATGCTCCTAATTTTGCATTTGTCATTGATTTGAATAGGTCTCTGATAGGGTTATGGGTAACACGCAGTATATCTCTGATGCTAACTTACCTTCCTATTGCTCATTCGCTGGGAGCTCAGCCCAGCCAGACTTATGTCTAGCTGGCTCATTGACAGCTGTGAATAAAGGTGTCCGGTAAATAAATACATCTAAATGTAATGCCAGTTGTTTATAGCAGGGGTAGGGAATTCTCGCCTCGAACACAGGAAATGAGATACTCAACGAGACTCTGAGGGGAGAAACGGAAGCTGTTGTAACAATCACAGCCATATGACTACAGTATCTCATGCAGTGTAATGGTGATCCGGTGCGTGTAATCAATGTAACACTTGTCCTGCAATGGGATGGCCAAAAGTAAGTAACACAGAGTTATGGGATACTAGAATTAACAGAAAAAGAAGAGGAAACCCTCCCTTCTAATCTGAATACAGGAGTGGGGGCAATAAAATCTGTAAAAATCTAAGAACAAGTTGGTGGGAAACTTTGCCCCCATTAAAAAGCTTACCTTCTACCTTAAGAATAAGCAGAGACGAGACGGCGCCTCTCCAGGATTTAAATCCATAGCAGGCCAGAGTTGCTAAGAAATGCTGGAGCTTTCAGTTTGAAAAGGGGAGCAGCATTTGACGACAGGTTATTGCACTTTAGTGACTGGCTTTCTTTACTTTATTTCATACACATGCACGACATAGTGAGTACTATTATATTATTAGCCTATCCTAGACGGACTGGGGTATATACCCTGAACAGGATGCCTGCCCTTCATAGGTCTGTCATCACAAAAGAATGATGGAATTAATTCAGTGTTGATACCGTTGAGTTAATATTTCCTACTGTTACAAAATCAATCTGCTAGAAACCAATAGGCCTACATGGAAAATAAGAATATGGAATGGTGAGATGGTATTTAACAGCACTGCTTTCTGCTGTAGATTGTTTAAATGGCTATCTGATTTTTCACTGGGCAGCGATTTTAGACGTTGGTCCCAAAGACCAACAAATGAGTTTATAACTGTCCAGCAGCAATGCATTAAGATGTTGTTCTCCAAATTGTCTGCAATCATGAGACCATTTAGAAAACTGATCCAGGAAACTCTGCTACTGGAGAGCCATTTCCCTGCCAATCTGAGTCACAATTACCGACTTACAATTGGTAACTCATCCGTAAATGCATTCAGTACAAGCACTAACAATCATAACGAAAACACCGCTACCATTTGCCAATACAAATTTAAAAGGTTACAGATACATAACAAAATAAATGATAGATTATACCAAAACAAGCCTATGTTTGAGATGTTTTTCCACCTCAACATTTAGCTAATTAAATTATTTTGGTAAAAGGTAGCTGGTAGAAGATCCCTTCCTAGCTGTTAAAAAAATCCTCTGAGTGGAAGTCAAGACAAAGCCCACTCACTGACTTTTTTCCTCTCTTAGGTTTACTCTGGTGACGTGCTTACCTTTTAAAATGTTTTTCAACCCTTCACCTTATCCTTTGAATTAATTAATCATATAACTCAGATTATATGTACGCTGTAACTTTTACATTAATCTGAATATACGATTAATTTTATTTTAAGATTAAAATGCATCTATTTCTTGTATTATGTTAAGAAATGCATTTAATTAATCTTGCAATATTTCTGGGCTGCAGGAAAAGTGAATTTATGCAATGAGCTGACTAGGCAGAAACAGAACCTTAAAAAGCTGTCGGAACGCCGTGCTTATCGGTGTTGGTGTATTCAGGTATTCGATAATCATATTTCAGAGTTTACCTTAGTTTACCTAATCGCCATTGATTCATGTTTTTTTTTGCCATTTAAGCACCTTGGTAAAGAGGTTACCTAGAGTGTCATCAGTTATGTGTGTTTTCAGAATATGAATGAAAATACACGATTGCCTATATCAGAGGTCCATTCTTGATGTTAAAAGAGAAGTCGGAAAATTTTGTTGACGGTCCCTTTTGTCCTGCTCCATTATTCGGAAGTAATAAAAGCCCATAATGATTTTCGAACTCAAAAAACTACTTATAATTCATTAAGCACCTCATACAAGGAGTTTTACCACTAAAAACAATTATGGCTGAGGTTCCGCATTCCAGGAATTCTATTCTGACTACCATATTAAACCGAAATACAGGTTGGTCAACTTTAATCTAAAAGTCACTTTATACCCATCTATGGAATGACATATTAATAACCGTTTATTCATCCAAGTAGTCCGCAGGGCGGGGCAACGACACAACAGCCAAACAGCAAATTGGCAGCAGGCGGCTGTAATACCTTTTTCTTTTGTCTCATTCTAATAGGCACCATGAGATAAATATGACGGAACATAAAACTCACCGTAGTTTTCCCCCCAAGTTAATCTTTTTACAACTTCCGTCGACATACAATTTGAAGAAAATATATCATTAGCATTTTATTAACAATGGCTACTTCGAATGGAGTTATAAAATATAATACTGTTTCGACTTTTTTTGTTTTGATCACTGCTAGACATTTTTAAATGATCGTGTACTACCTGGAAAACAAAAGCAAGATATGTAACAATCGGGAAAATTGAAGAAACGGGAAAGAAGTACTTTCATTGTAATTTGCATTCCTTAATAACATTTATTCTTTTTCAAGGATGTTATATATGCGAAAATACTGTTTTAGTATTTAAGGATTTGTCTATGATATATTATACAGTCCTGTTCGGTTTCAAATCAACAACAGCGAAAGTCTATGCGACGCTTGACGGTCATACATCAGCACACCCATGGAAATGCGTCCGGCACGGACCGCAGCTTAGAGGTAATCCTCAGGTCGCCCAGCATCCTCGGAGGACAATGCCGTCGTTACACCATGGCGCTATATTCATCGGCGTCTTCCTCATAGCGACTGGCGGGGCGACTGCGTTTTTGGCTTCAGAAAAGACCACGAATCATGCGTTTAGCCTTTGTTGTGTTGTGCTCGGGGCCCTTCTATTGATCCTAGGACTTTTTTGGGCTATGAATGGAAAGAACAACCAAGTCCCTTACGGCGACGATTACAGCCACGTCCTCTTCACCCCTCCGCCCGGTAGTCATTTCCCCGAATCGCAGTCCGTTCTGCTACAGAGGTTAGTTGCATGGGTTGTCTCAATATAGCGTATATTTTACTGCTATTTCGCATCCTCAAATATTACCCACTTTTGCTTGAGAGTGAAATCCTTTCTAATAATATAATCTAAAACACTGACATACTTCTTACCTTTCAACGTATGCACAAAAAGATTACTTAACAGGCTTCCGCTTAGTCCTACTTCAAGTTTTTGTTTGTATTTCGCTTTATTACTTTTTCGCATTGCGTTTGGTCTATCTGACGAGTGGCGCTGTTATTGAATCACGTGTCCTCAACACGTTTAGAAATTGCACTTAGATTGTTAAACGATTAACCGAGTTCATAACCCAAAAAGGCTTTTGTTTTATATATATATATGTGTGTGTGTGTGTATATATATAATACATTTTTCTTATGAATTTAAGTGGATATAGTATATTAGTATATTTTCCTGTTTACATTATATATACAATTTAATATACGCATTTTTAGAGATAGTCCTCCTATCATATTGTCTAACAGCTTGGGGGGGGGGGCTGCACCCACATCATTATTATTGCTCTCCTTCAGTCCAGTCTGGTATCAGTATGTATTACATAAAGCCTAAACTCATATTAGTTGAGGAAAAAAAACATCTGAGTTTAACTAACTTAAGTTTATCATTTTTTCATATGACAAACGATGCTTAAGAATACTGGCATCCCATTTAAAGTAAAAATAATGTAGACAATACTCTTGATTAGGACATTTTTAATTGTATGCCACGTATTAATTACAAGTTCTCATAAACACATTTCCCATCCTGCTGTGCTTAATGAAAAGATAAAGATTTGACATTAATAGGAAACATAGAAATCTCCTATACTTAATTATCAGGATGGAAATGTGCAAATAGGAATTGAAGTAGATGGAATTCTCATTCATTTCTTCTAGAACACTGGAGAGGCAAAGATGTGGAATTTACGGGGAGGACTTTGACTACCCTCCGTTGGAGCCCTCTTGTTTAAGCCCTCCGATGAATCCCTCATGCTGGAACATGGAAGCCCCTCCTCCCTATGAAGTCGCCATCAGGACCACCAGGAGCTCCACGCATCTGCAACGCAGCTACTCAGACACACTACTGGCCACCGAGCCGCTCTTTAGCCGCTCTCGGGAGATTAGCTTTGAAGTGTGACGTTCCACATTGCGTCCATTCCGAGTGGGATGCTCCCCTTCTCCGACAGTGGCAGCTATGAAGTGATGCTTCAGAATTACTGCCCCTTTCTCACCCTCTGCTGTCACAGCTACACTCCTGTTGTGGCCTCAGTTCTGCCTTCAACTTTCTGGATGCCGTATTGACGTGATACGTGATATTTTCTATTGTTTCTGAGCAGAAGGGATGACTGGTCGGGCTATAATGAGCACAATTTCTAAGTTTCAGATTTTGAGTCAGACAGTTCAAAAAGCAACGTACGCACTTCATACAACAAGTTATTGATGTATTTAGCATGAAACAAAACAGCTTCCCTGGATATCTATAAAATCAGCCACTTTCCTCAGGAAGTGAATGAATTTGCAAAAAAAATAATAAATAAACAAATAACATTTATTACCATAGGCTGCACATAAAATAAGCATGCATGATGTCACCCAGGGAATATGAAAAGTGCAATTAGAAATTAATTATACCACAAGTTGCCTTTCCTTAATGGATTATCCGTCTGCGTTGGATAAACCTATATCCAAATGGAGATCTCACGGTTGATTTGATTGCACAGATCAAATAGGCCTTTTACATTGTGCAAATATGACCTCAATGTCCAAGACACACCAATGAAATGCTTAATTATGTACAGTGTACTTGGATGAATTACAATCGTGTGCTATAATGACGAGAGGCACATGCTTTGGTTATTCTTTATAAGTAAATAAACATGGGCTTTGCACTCACCCTTTGTTCCGGATGATTCACTATTTCTAAGTGTGCATATTTGACTGTAAAAGTTATAATTAATATAATCATTTTTAACTTGACAAATACATTTAATTAATAGTAAAGGATATGACTTATTGGCATGGTGGTGCAGTGGTTAGTGTCTCGCACCTCTAGAGCAGGGTTCGAGTCTCTGCTATGGCCCCATGTGCGTGGAGTTTGCATGTTCTCCCCTTGTCACCATGGGGTGACCGTTGGGTATTCTGCCTTCCCCCTACAGTCCAAAACCTTTCTGAGGCTGATTGTGTGTGAGTGCTGGTGGGTTCTCTGTCTTCTGCCCATAGCCTCTGGGATAGGCTATGGACCCCCTGTGACCCTGAACTGGACACGATGGATGTTACAGAAGATGGATGGATGGATATTTAAAAAATAAAAAAGATGCTGATCATTAACCACAATTACTATCCAACTAAAAGACTCCAGGGGTACATTATGACCCCTCTGAGACAACTAATCCCAAACCTTCAATCCCATTGCTGAGTATCACTATAAACGACTGATGCCTTGTTCTGTATTTCATGATTCTATCTTAGCTGTTCCTAAGGGTTTTAAACTGTTGTATTGACTGGTTTAGCTGCAATGTAATGCAAACAAGACCTAACTAGCAAGCATATTGTGTCAAATATTTACTAACAAAAGCTCTACACACATCTTACAAGATGCCAGAATGTTTGGAACGATTTTGCAAGAGATTTTAAAGGAAAATGTTCCACAAAATATAATCAAAGAAAACGTGCATGATTTCATGCATGAGATACAATAGAAATGATGAATTTTACCACAGGCTGCTTTTCTTAAACGGCACTTAATACAGTTTTGTTTTGATATTAAAGCAATAAACGTTAGAAAATGACTATAAAACTAAAGGAGGACAATGATAAGGGAAAGGGCTGTTTTCATTTTATTTTTCAATAATTTTCATTTTATATTGTCAGGCTCATACTTTAAGTAATTGGACGCATATGCCCATTCTGACAGCAGCCAACGAATGTTTATGACATGTTTTGCACAAAATAAGTAATAAATATGCTGTATATACATATAAGTATATACATGTATATAGCATAAAAGAGAATATGTATTTAATAACATAATAATAAAGTAAATCATAGTCTATGAGGAATTGTTATTATGAAACTGGTAAAATAGTTACATTACATGTTTTAATGTTAGCTGTTATTTTCAGCTATGACCTTGTACGTGCATTTCAATGGGGTAAGCTATAAAATGTGATTCAGCCAATATGCCAATTAGGTGTTTTATTTGCCCTGGTGTTTATATTACATAAATAACTAAATCGATCCACTGGAGAGTGTTTTCCTCAAGGTTAAAAGGAGCTGCAGCTTGGAATTTACGTTAATGAATGTCATTTTCTCCCGACGTCGATGAGCGCCACTCAGATCAGCGCGACCCGCGGCGGGTACCGGGCAGTGGACAGCAACAGGCTGCTTGCGGTGAGCAGGAGCAGGCGCAATGTGTTTTAAGTTCGGTTATGAGAAGAAATAAGGTGCCGCTGAAGTTGGAAATATGGTGGAAAACTGCAGGCACACCCGAGTCGACACCCTGTATCTGTTTGCTCTCTTGGCGTCTTCTTCTCGGAGCTGAAATCTGCTGCGAACTTACTTTATGCAGCCTCAAAACCCATTGTTGCGCTTTCTATACTTAATTTTTTTATTTTTTAAATCTAAATCCGTGGATTTACAAAAGACGCATCCAAACATTTTTTAAACGAAGAGATCGTTACACTTCTTCTTTTTTTAAGTTGCTCTTATTGCAAAACAGAATTTAAAAGCCGGGGAGACGAGCGAGGATGACCCGACGTGTTCGACCCATTTTGTAATTTGCTCAGCACGTCCAAAGGTTTGTAGAAAGAGTGCAGGAAACTGCGTCCTCTTGTCGGTAAGCAATTCGCCATTGATTTGCAGACTCTCGGGATCTAACGTTTACCTATGGATTACTGTGGAAATTAGTAAATGTCCATTTTTCTAGTTCTTTTTCTAAAATGCCCGTATGAATATCTTTTGTTGGGGGTTCTGCTTAGTTTACCGCTTAAACCACGATGGACACAACATATTACTTTGTCTGGATGTAGTTTTATTTCGACATCAATTTTCATGCTCAATCACGCGTGTTGAATGACCACACACACACACACACACACATAATCAGCAATTGTGTCTTTACTAAGAGAAAACGTTTATATTAATCCTGAATACTTTGGAGTTTACACGAGTTTCCCCTTTCAGTTTTTCCACAGTAGAAAGAAGCTATAGAAGTTAAAATTCATGTGGTGGAAGAACTTTAATGATCGTAGTGTAAATTTCCTGTAGTTAGGCAGGAGTTTGGACTAACAATGGAAAGATATATTGTTCTTGGTTCGATGTGACAAACACAGACGTACGCCAGATTAATACCTTACCTATTGCTTGTCCCACCACGGATGTGGGTTTGTTTCACCTCTGTACTCTGCTGGACTGTTTCCTACAATAATGTACTTCTGCTCCTCATCAGTAGAGTCCATAAAAGCCACGAACGGAGGTGTGCAGCGTGACATCCAGGACAGGGATGCCACCCCCTCATGGCGCAGTGGTGTCGCTGGGCATCCTTTTCATGACGGTGGGAGGATTGCTGTTCCTGTGTGTCGGCCATGTGGTGGCCTGGTTTGGCCTGGGATTGGGCATGTTTGGGATCTTCCTTATAGTGCTGGGCCTCTGCCTGGGAATGAAGTCCCATCACATGACCGTCCCCGGTCATTTTGTGCTGCAGCCTCGCACAGGGACACGCTACTCCCGGCACCAGGCTGCCATTATTCAGAGGTACGCCAGTCTGTCACAGTGTCACCCTGCCAGATCTGCTATCGTGTAGATCTTAGTGTCATCTTTTAATTGCGATTTTAAAAAAGAGTACTGCGTTTTATGCACATAATTAAAACTGAAGTCTTCGTTCAGGTCGTAAGCTGTAGAATCTGTCTGCCTCCCAAAAGCTTGTAGTCTTCAGGTAAAGATAAAATTGACATGATGGATTTCCTGCTTGTAGAAGCAGGTCAAGGAAGCAGTCGAGAAAGGTTTTGGTCCACACTTCCCGTGTTCTGCTCTGTTCATAATCTATGCCTGTCAGTGCTGTTTATGTTAAACACTAGCACTGCTAAATATCACATGATACTTTTGTGTCTGAGGATACACAGTATCTTCGAAAATGTGCAGGAAGTGAGTGAAATAAGGTGTAAAGTATGTGTAAATTTCACAAGTAAAGCCTTGTCACAAGAAATAAAAGATATTAAAGATGTTAGTCTAGATAAAGTTACACATTCATTTATATTTATTCTATATGCCTTTGCACTTCATTTCTATCCTTTTTGATAATAACATCATATTGAAGTTGGATGGCTGAATGAGCATATTATAGCTGAATGAGCATTACAATCAGTTCAGCGTGTCTGTTGAAGTGGTTAGCAAGCTGGGATAATTAGCACAACAAAGGGGTTGAAGGTCTTGCTTTTTATTGTGAGTGGAATAAATATGGTTTCAGGGTGTAACTCCACACAATATGGACTCATCTAGCAAGCTGAGAAAGCGAGAGCATGACCGTTACTCTTACTCAGATGCAGGAAGTCATATTTCCGTAGCTGTCAGCCGTCTCTTGTCAGTGGAGTACATGAAAGGTGCTCTGAATGATTTAGCATGTACATTTCTGTATTTATTTTTATTGAAGTGATTGGGAAGGCAGCTGGTCAGGTTCCTAGGCATTTACGTAACACTTTTTCTAAAACACAATTTCTTTTTAACAACAAAATACATGGACTGAATGTAGTGTTATTGAGTGCATATCTGTAGGCAATATTCATTAGGTATGAAGCATGAGATACTCACTGAATGTTCCTGATATGGTAGACATGGAATTTATTGCCAAAATGGCCTTTTTCCTCCAGGAGGCTTGACCGTATGCGCAGAGCCATGTCTGAGAACACTGAGCCGGCAAACAGCCACATGCACGCTCAACCTGGAGCCCCGCCGCTGTGGAACACCGACCCACCACCCTCGTATGAGACAGTCATGAGAACTGCTTTGGACAACGTCCAGCACCATTGATGCTCACAGGTCCCTTTAGTGCATCCTTAAGGTGACCGAACATGAATTCAAGTAGAGGGAAGCCGCACCACAATAAGCGCACTCTAGTCTGTAAGCATGCATGGATGAAACAAGTGTCCCACCAGAGCTTTCAGCATACAAAGGAGCGGGACACGGGAGCAAAGACTTCCTTCATTTATATCCACGGTTACATTTGTCTTGTGGCTTGAGTACTTCTTAACGCCCTGTGCCAAGTTCTTCACGGATCGCTGAGAGAAGACACAAGCGCGAGTTCGCCAACTCTGACTCCTATTACACATACGGCCTACTTTTACCTTTCTCGGACATCAGCAGTCTCAGACGGACTGTGGCATGCCAGGGGTTTTGCATTCCAGCGTCTCCATGGAAAAGTGTGATCTCTGTAAATAGCCTCTGATGCACGACCCACAAGAAAAAATCTTACCTAATGTCTCACTGAGATTCGGGAAATATGCAAAATATACACTGGCAGTTCCCAGGTTAACAACAGCTGATTTGCGGCCAACTCCTACTTGCAAACAGGCTGCCATGAAGCCTATTATATAAAAAATTTGGGTTGCATACAGTGGTTCATGATAACTAAGACACGCACAAATTCGTGACGCTTGAGAAAACATTGCACAGCTTCAGAGGTTCATCAGCTCAAACTACAGTACAGTATCGTATGTAGTTACATATTATTATTATTATTATTATTTACTGCTTACTTACAAATTTGACTTAAGCACAAACTTAGGGAACGCATCCTGTTTGTAACCATGGGACTGCCGGTATCTTCATTCTGTCATACATAGATATTTTTGAGCGGAAAGCGGCACAAACAAATTGTCTGACTTAGTCATTGGTTATATTTAAGGTTATATTTGACTGGGGACAGTATGTTTATTTATCTGTCTATTTAATAAGCACTCATCCTGCAGGAGGTTGCAAGGGGGCTCAGAGCATTTCCCAGGCAGCACGAGGCACAGTTTCGGAATGAGCTCATCACAAATGCTATCTGATGCTGAGCTGAACGTCCGTCATAGATTGTTATGTTAATGGTAAGATTCCTGCTTACTCAGTGTTGCCTTGTTTGTGATACTCAGAAGCCTGGATTGTTGGTGTCCCCACTAGGAGTGTAAAAGTCTTTTATCTTTTGTTAGGGATTAATGTAATTTAAACGGTATGAAGAATGATACGGACTACAGTTCGATCTGTGTAATGTTTATCCATATTTGACAAAAACAAGTCTTGGTTTGTGTTTCATTAACTTATTGTCTTAATTTTAAGATATTAAAAATATGACTTGTAGAGGTCCAATGTTTAGATATAACAAGTACAATGACTAGAACAGGAAGCAGATATGAACATTACCTCTATAGATTATGCAATAATGAAAACTGACACTTTAAAAGCACAGTCGTTCATTATTTTCTGCATGTTCTCCCTGCTTGGATTGATGCCAGATTCTTATTACCTGCCAAGAGTCAGACAGCAATATAAGAAGCTAAAAATACTTTCACTATATTTTAAACTGGCATTTTTGAGCAACCAAGTGTGTCAGTGCTTCATGCGTCCCGAAGGGATACAAGGTACATTTTTAGCAGTAAAAGGTACATTTTATATAAAGACAAATGTATATTACTGTTCAGACTAAGTATCCTAGTGTCAGAAACTGCTGTAACATCAGGAAAGGTTCATACTGGAAAATACAAACAAGTCGATATTCAAATTAGCATCAGAATGGTATTAGAATTAAACTTTTTTCCGCAAAAAAACATTTAGAGCACAGGATTCATACACACAGAGAGTCTTGGGACGCTTAATTCTGTAAATTAAGGTACCGTTTCATAACAAACATCCATTGAAAGCAATGTTTAACATATCTGCACATATTTCCTGCACAGACATTTTATGAAGTGTCATATTTTTTTGACTGACTCATTTAGTTCTGTTCTTGATATTTTGCTATTAATTGCAATTGTAGTAATTTTTTTCCCCGAAGGAACAAAAGTATTTGGTGTTTCAGGTTATTACAAAGATGTTACTAATTAAAAAACACCCAATCAGAGTGCTTGTCAATGAAATTTTAACTCAGCACAACTCTTTTAAAACTACAGCTTGGATTTCAATTTATTATTACTTTATGTTTTACTTAAAATTACCGGTTCTTTCTAATGTGTTACATGACACAGTTCCATTCTTACGACAGTGACGTAACCCTTTTTCTGATCTCTTTACAATTTCTAATTTCACTTCTATCGTGATGGCTTAATAGTCCAAAATGGCATAGGTAAGCGTAAGTATGACACCAACGGCATTTTTAAAAGTTTCTATGGGAGTGAGCGTCATAAACTCGAAACGTCACATGTCAAGACGTCGTGACACAAGGACCTGCAGTATATATGCTTTGTAAACGAATGAAGAAAGTGATTTTTAATTTTGAAATCAATAAATTTGCACTATTTTTCCTGAACAAAGCAAGCATCACAAGACTGTCTTTGAGCACTGTAGTTAGCCTAAGAATGCTTGGTTCATGGATTTAAACTGCTTCTACATTCCTGGAATTGTGTCATTAGGGTTAGGTGGCATATATGAGTAACTGGTGTGATCTGCAGATAGCCAAGGGCAAGGTTAGCTGGCAAAGGCACATTGCCGGTGTACTGATGTGGAAGACGCCAACTGATTGGTCAACTCTGCATTCCGTCAAGCCCAGATGAGCAGAGCTTGGCCCACACAGATTCCTGCTGAACCCCACTGCACCCGGGCACAGACAAGGAGACTGACGCCGACGAGTTCAGTGTGTTTCAGGGAAAATCGTTCTTTGCAGAGTCTTACCGGACTACGTTTTCCTTGTCGTCTTCATCATGGCTGAGAACAAACCCTACCGCTATGGGCTCATCGTGCTCGGGCTGCTGGTGGTGGCCCTCGGCCTCTTCATCATGAGCGTAGAGGAGCCACATGTGTTTGCCACCTTTTGTGCCATGGGTATACTCATGGTGAGCGTGGGCACTGTGTGGAGTATGTGCCAGTGCTATCCCAAGGTAGGCAAATGAAAAGCGAGAACAGCACTCTGTATTAGGCATGAATAATCTGTGACTCCATCGCACATATGAAGGTCATGCACAAAATATTCTTTGCACAAACTTTGTAGTTTTCAGCTTGCTTTGATAGGCTTGGCAAATGTTTGTGATGTAAATTTGGACGTCTGCTGGACTATGTGAGACTTACCGAATGTGAAAGGATACAGTACTGATAAATTACTGCTCTCGTATCTTTCAGGTGACTTTCATTACTGGAAACCAGGAAGATCTTTCTGTCACTGAGAAGGGGGGGTTGATCTCTGTGACTGAGACTTCCATGAGGAGGTACTGTGCGGGGACAAGGGACAGAGCTGTGTCCTTGGACCAGAGAGGTTTATGCTGTTCAAACACAGAGATGCCAACAAGGATTGTTTAGCCTAATTTATTTTCTCCTAATGATATATACTCCGGAAGGTGCACAGTATTGAAGTGCTTCGCTATGATAGCCGGAAGCCTTTATTGGATGCTCAGTCTAGTTGTAATTATCGACTGTGGTCGGACAATCAAATCTGGAGGGAGCTGGAAATAGTGTCATTTACAATATTGTTATAATCCATCCATCCATTTTCTGCATCTGTTTGTCTTATTCAGGGTATTGGGGGTCTGGAGCCTATCATGGGAGTTATGGGGCAGGGAATAACCCAGGGAGGGGTGCCTGCTGTTTGGAGGAGGGGGAGGGGGACCAGATAATCTGGAGGAAACTCCCTGACAACATGGGGAGAACATGAAAACTCCACATACATGGAGCCAGTGTGGAGACTTGAGCCCCTGTTCCTAGAGGTGTGAGGAACAGTGCTGACCACTGCACCCCCTCAGCATTGGGAAGGGAACAGTGCTGACCACTGGGCCCCCTCAATATTGTTATCAGTTGTGGAATATTAATGATTTAATGATGATGTAAAGGGCAGAAAATGAGCCAATAAAGAAAAGGTCACAAGTCGATGTGCGTTAGCCTGGAAATGTGGTTGATACAATAATTGTTTAAAGGATTTCCATCATTGTGCATTTCGCTATAAAATAAACAGGCAACACGAATAAGAAGTTTAATAAGGGTAGAAATAAGAGTTTTTTTCACAAGATGGAATCGGTCCTGTATTCAAAGGATTAAAGTATTCTTAGAAAGTTTGATAAACCTGGAATGTTCCGTTTACAGGGAATCACTGACACTGTATGCCTTCATCTGTCCCATCAGTGGTTCAGAGCCAGTGAGGGCCCCACTGGTAAGCTTCCAGAATGACATGGACTTTGATGGTGATGAATGTTCTCCGCCTGGGCCAACCATGAGGACTGGAATTCAGGCTAACATAGCACACGCAGGCCAAGTCACAGCCCTTAACACCACCCGCAGCTGTCCTACTCTTGACTTTTTACACACAAGCACCCCATTGACAAAGATGGATTCTGAGCCAGAGATGCATTATGGGAAACTGGAGGACTTGTGCCACTTTGAGTCAGACTTGGACAGCGAGTAACGTTTTTTTTTTACTGGAGCTTGTTAAAAAAACAGACAAAACTTGAATCATCTTACCTACACATTATTACATAACAACCCTGTCAAAGTATTTTTTTTTTGTTTCTATTGATTAATTGAACGCCTTTATTAATATAAACCCCATGACTGCAAAACAAAATGTCTGATGTCTGTTTCGTAAATTCGATGTGCTCTGTGCTGCCATGATCCATGACACTGGAGATAAGAGCCTTGGTCAAGACGGCCAGGCGGACGGTTGGGAATCATCACCCGGGTGCTGTTTCCTTCACAGAATGATCTGCTGGCTGAGAGCATCAAAGCCTAAGCGAATGAGGGCCGCTGGTGCTGGGAGAAAACACAGAGCTGGGTGG
>JABFEB020000033.1:7074773-7084837 GCA_019775895.2 Stomatorhinus ivindoensis | reverse complement strand
CCCCGCCCCCCCCCCCCCCCCCCCCCCCCCCCCCCCCCCCCCCCCCCCCCCAGACAGACACCAACAGGATTCATGGTATTCATGTGTTTCTTTTAATGACAGCAGTTATGAATACCGTCTGCCAGCGCTGGGGTGTCATGTCTTGTCTGCTCACCCAAGTTAAATGAACTTCTTTTTTTTTTTTTTTTTGCTAATAGGGTGTAGGGTGTGAATAAATTCCAACATCAACCACACATGATTCAAATTTAAAACAACTTCTTAAAACGAGCGTTTAAACAAGTGTAACTATTTGTCCATGGATGTGCAGGTGGTTGATGTCGGGGGCAGCAGCGACGTCTCCTCACATTCAAAGCTGACGGGAACCAAGCCAAAGGGGTCCCCAGTGGTCCCCAGAATAAAGGACCCCAGCCACATGCCCAAGCAACAAGCACATGCGAAGCTTTGACTGTGAGGAGTTGTCGCTGCTGCCCCCGACATCAACTACTTGCACGTCCATGGACAAATAGTTACACTCACACACACACATAAATACATACATGGGTATGTTTCCACACTTACCTTTACCCCTCACACATGCACACACACTTACATAATGAATAGCACACACATAACAAGGTAGAGGCATATACACATGCTTGTTTTAATGATGTTGTCATAAATTTGTTTTATGTGTGGTTGGTGTTGCTATTTATTGTTTTGTTATCACAGTTGCAGCTGCAGTTATTAGTTTTCTTATTGCTATCACTGTTTATCGCTGCCAATTGTTGTTTTATTTTTATTTATAAAGCAGTCCCCTGCAGAAGGGGGGTGGTGGAGGGAATATATATTAAAAAATACATCCCAAGCATACAATTGTCGAGGGCCAAACCTCCATCCAATGGAGGGTAAGGATGGTAAGTTTCTAATGAGTGACAAGCAACAAGTTCAAGGTATGAGAACAAAAGCTATATAAAGCACAGTAGAACCCTTATCAGAAAAGCTGTTCAAATTGATAGCACTAAGAGTCTATTGGGGACTAATGCAAAATATAACAGAACATCCAGAAGTGCCAAATGGTACCATTGCATTGAACAATCAATGAAGACAAAGACCCGGGGAGTCAGTGGTTTGAGGAGGTTATTTGAGGTGGATAAGTTTACCTGATTGTGCAGGAAAGGCACATTAGCCTAAAAGGGGAGAGGACTGTTTCCTGTTCCAAGTACCAGGCTGTCTAAGTTGCCCTCTGAAGGACTCCATATTGCCCTGTGTGATGGTGCAGTTTGCTAAGGCAAGGATTGGAGGGATTTGATAGACTCTGATAAGCTGGAACAGAAAACTGAGAAGAGGGAAAGACCGTGCATTGTGTCAGCTTATGGGAGGTGTTCTCAATCATCTGACATGTTCTCACTGTGGCTGTTAAATATTTATATGAAACAACATATGTGATCTTAAATCAGTGAGCAGCACTGGTGCTAAGATTGTTGTTATTTCTGACAGCATTTTGAATGGAGTCTGGCTGTTTTTCATTGCAGTAGGTGACTGGCTATCAATATGTATAATAATGTCGACCATTTATGCATCCAGCAGCGTCTTATCTATGCCAAAATGTGTGGCTATGCAACAACCGCAAATCTGTGCATAAGGAACGTACACAAGTAAAGTTTTTGTGGTAGGTGACACAGTAAGTTCACTCTGTAGCTGAATAACAGTCAGATTTCTTTGGATTCCGAGAGTATGTGAAAAGGTGAGACGCTGGTCTGTATCAAAACACGCAGAATGATTTTGATAGATTTTTCTGGCCTTGTTCCATCGTCCTGGGGTATAGTGGAAAAGAGTGAACTTTATGAGTGGTTTGGACATGTTCTATGGAAGTTGTGATATTCTATATGTTTTCAGATAATTCCATTGTATTGAGCTAATTGGCTTACAGTGATGCTGTATATTTCTTGTGCTTTAATTTGTACTGATTTGAACTATTTTACATGTAGTTTATATGCAACAGAACAGAAATTAATAATAGTAATGTCTGGCAGCATAGGTGATTCTTTAAAATTATACTGAAGTATGGAAAATGTGATATTTAGAATATTTTTTGCCATTTAGTAGCTAATTTAAGCACTTATCCAATGCCTCAATTTGTTTTAGGTCAATAATGGCATTTCTGGCTTGGCAGAAATGAGTTGTTTTAATCCAGAGCTCCTTTAACCCCGACACCTCTCGTTGCCAAAAGACCCATATGCCTGACATTAATGTCCGAGCCAAAAGAATGAATGTAATTCCAGCTTCATAAATATTATATTGATTTTTTTTATCCCGATCTAAATAAAATCTAAGGAGAGCCTTGCTTTCGCTGGAATGTGTACCTTTAATCGAAGGTAACATATGGTATGTATAGTGCCATTTCTCAACAGAGGAAATTGTGTCTCAATTTAATTCCGGGGGAGTACAAATCCAGACCAAGATTTTGTTTCAATTTCTGTCAACAGTTCGAAATGGGCTTTTAAACTAAAGGTCTACAAAATATCCACAAAGTATTCTGTAAGACAACGTTTCCGAATCCGGTCCTCAGGGACCTGCAGACAGTCCACGTTTTTGATACCAAGGGAGCTGGGAGGGAGCAAAAACCTGGACCGTCTGGGTCCCTCAGGATCAGGTTGGGAAACACTGCTGTAATAGACTTGTTCATGCTTTGGTAGTCTTTATTTACATACAGTACAACCATAAGGCAGATTTCATTGCGGTGTCCTCTGCTTTTATTTCTGTGCATTCACATTTGTTTTTATCTAATAGTGGGAGTCCAAGGTTGTTGTGAACTTGGAGACTATGCCAGGAAGTATAAGGTGGGAGACAGGGCTAATTTTAGGGGACCATGGGCCCCAGGGCTGCAGTCATTGATGGGGCCCTTACCTACAGCACAGGTTAGCCTGTAGTATAAGTCTGACCTTGGCACCAGATATCCTAGATTCTGGTCAGATATTCATCATAGCTGTGATTCTTGATTGTATTAAGAGGTTACTAGTAGTCTTTGGAGTTTCAGAAGGACATATTTAACCAGGGGAGACCAATCATATCCGCAAAGGGCCGGTGTGTAGCTTGTTTTCGCTGCAACTCCCTAATTTGATTACTAATTAGGGGATTTATTTGCTGAAGGGTCCCACACCTGGGTTTGAACAGCTGACCTACTGTAAACGTTTTCCCAAAAACCTGCATACACACCGGCCATTTGTGGATAAGATTGCCCGCCCTTGTCTTAAACCATATTTACCATGCATGAATTTAAGATCATTCTGATTTATATGCAAAGTAATCTGCCAAAAAATAAACATAAATCCACAGATTAAGAAAAGTTTATAGGTAATTTCCTTGACAATTACATGCTGTGTTCATATAATTACTACTAACTACTAAGTCCTTGAAGCAAAATTTGCAGTGTTTATATATTTCCTCTTAACTGGAAAGAGTATGATGTTAGATAATAACTGCATGATAACTTTGTTCACAGTAGCATATTATATAGCTTTTGTATTGAATTCTATATATATAGTATATATGGTGTACTGAGTGTACAGAATAACACTTTACAGTAATAGAAGTGTTGAGAGAACATTACATTGCTTCTTACCAACTGCTCTTGGAAAACATCACCAGCAGTGTCCTGTAGGGAATTCAGTTTTGTTTGTCTCCCAAATAGCTGAATGTAACCAGAAACAGTCAAGACAGGCTTCCCTGTTCTGATGTTCTCCTGAGCTGAAGTTAAAGGAGCAGACATTTCTACCGCAGAGAAGTAACAGTGATTTCTGTAAGATGATGGTTGCAGATGTTCTGGCGTCTTTTGCTGACTGTCGTGCGTCTCCTCTCCTTACCTCTTCACCCTGTCAGTGCTCACTGCTGCTCCATCGTTTTCCAGGATACTTTAGCTTAACTTTTATTCATTTCACTATACTGAGAGATCATTAGAATGCTAACTAAATTTAGTTAATGGAAGCTAGCTGTAGCTTTTTGGTCTGAACACTGTGTTTTAGTGTTGAGATATGCTGGGTATGTTTTCAGAAAACGCTGACTCAAATCAAGTTTGGTAGAATTCACGCCAGGGTTACCATGGGTGATGCAAGAGTTTCAGCTCTTGTGGATTATATTTTAACACTCATGGGTAAACATCATGGCCTGAGATTACCCCTGTAAAATATCACAGTTTCAAATTCAAACAATTGGTGCAAAGTAGGGCTGTCACTATTGATTATATCAATAATCGAGTAAACAATCTTAAGTAATTGTTTATATAATATAATATAATATAATATAATATAATATAATATGCATTGCAATTCTGGCAGCAACACCAACTCTGACCGACTCTGTTGGTAGATAATAAGTTCAGTGTGGCTATATAGTTCGTTTTCAATTTCTAAATACTGCAAAACCTTGAAATATCATCCATCCCTACTCAAAAACAAAATGTGTGCACTAAAAATACAGCATATATGGTTATTATGTACCGTATTATGTAAGATGGTACGGCAGGGCTAACTTTCATTTTAGCAGCTATTTATTTTTACATTGTAGAAAGTAAATAAATCAAGTGAAAATGATGACTTTTGTAAGGTTACTCTGGCTAGGTTACTCTAAGACGCTAAATGGCACATATCTATGGCTAACCTTGCATTATTGGGTGAATCCGTCATACCTGAAAGAATTCTTTTAAGATGTATTTGCATTGCAGACATGCTGTGGTGATATTTAAGTAATGCTTTGAAATACTGCCAGTCGACTGCATTTTCATTCACTTTAAATGCAAAGTGTCTCCACACAACTGATGCTTTCACTTTTTATTTGTACTGTCATCCACCATATTGCGGAGTAACCAAGAAGGAAATTTTTAATCGATGCTCTTTAATAATCGAGTAAACAAATTTAATCCTATCATCCTGTCAGCTCTATTACAAAGCAAAGAAAATAATTCTGATGATAATAGTGACGGTGATTTCTTTCTGCCTGGGCTGTTGCACCCCTTTTCTCATATTTCATTATCTTTTGTGCAGTTATAGTTTGTTAATATGGGAGTGCATTGAATCTACGCAATAATTAAAATTAGTTCACGTTTCACTTTTTTTGTTGAATGTATAATTTCTTATTAGTAAAGGATAAACTCAATGTAAGCATTTCAATGCTTCATTGAATACCCAAATCCAGGCTGCTCTGTCTTCAAATTATGTTATAATGAGGAATATAAGATCTTAATTTTTAGCTAAGCAATAGTATGAGAGAAAACTGCATACTCAAAAACAAGGGTGTTCCAAGGTTAAGAGCAGGCGATGACTACAGACTGAGTATCTAACATGACTAGTTTGTTTGAAATGACTACAGGTTTAATGGGACCAGTTTGCCTAGTCAGTAAATCTTGCTTTCTGAGAGTAATTTTGGCCATTCCCATAAATACGATGATATTGTTATGGGTAGTGTCAAATGTGTAATGCATCACAACATAGGTGCTGCTACTGGTCCAAGGAACAACTGTGTGGAAGACAATTCAAAACAACGTCGACATCAGTTGGGTGGTGATTTGGTTTGTGGTCACTTTGGGTTTATAAGCCTGCACTGCAAATACAGTGGAAACAACTTGTGGTAATTACATCTGTCTGGGTGAATTGATCATTATAACTGACTTTTTTTCTGTCTCAGACAGATTTCCAAGTAATTGATATTTGTATATTTATTACATGAATATAAGGTAATAGAACGGACACCATAACTATTTACTGAATTTTATTGAACATTGAGTCTTTTATTGAGTCTTGAAATACAGTATAGCTGTTTAAAAAGCTTTTCAAATTATAATGCTATGCAAATTAAATCACTGAACTGTATAACTCAAATACACTATAATACAGTATTGTATGTAAAATATAGCTTATTTTGGTTGCACTGCTGCATCTCGTTGGCTTGTTTTTGGCAATTATCATAAACTTTAATGAAAAAATTGCTTTCTTTTTCCTGTCATGTTTTCTGTGCATGCAGCGGGTAGCTGATGGGTTACTGCATGGCAAAATTGGGCTATCAAAGTAAGCTTTAAAAAAAAAAATTCTCCACATGGTGTCATTCATAAAAACCTGAAAATAAACAGTAGGCGGACTATTTGATTACTGTAAGGGAATTTTTAAACAGTGTTAGTAGAAGAATGATTCTGCCCCAAGCTGTTTGATCCATGTAAACAGTTGATCACTATAACCATGATCACTGCAAGCAGTTTCCACTGTATCTGGCACTTTTCTAGACCTGACCTGTTATGTTTGTTGTTTCATGTTTCACTGCTGGCAGTGATTGCCACTATGTCTGGTTGTACTTATCTGGACCAGTAGAAAGGATTAAGGATTAAGATTAAGAAGGACTAAGAGCTGTTTGCTGATGTATTCGTACAGCACTGTGTGAAAATCATCAAAGAA
Source organism: Stomatorhinus ivindoensis (assembly GCA_019775895.2). Lineage (NCBI taxonomy): Eukaryota > Metazoa > Chordata > Actinopteri > Osteoglossiformes > Mormyridae > Stomatorhinus > Stomatorhinus ivindoensis. The sequence goes on along the minus strand of JABFEB020000033.1, from coordinate 7,078,418 downwards.
AATGATGTTTAAATGATCTTCATGTTGGTTTGAAACTATGACATTATGTCTGGTTAAATGTGTCAGTGTAAACTGTTTCAAACCCTCTCCTAAAATCTGCCCAGTATTTGCAGCAACCATGCAAAACAGTGTATTTTTGACTTGACCACTACCCCACTTTGGCTAATCAATATGTCCGTGAGTTATTTGACTTCTTAATTAAGAGTTGGTGGTGAAATTTAATGATCGCATGGAATGGTTGACTTCAAAGTGGTGTTCATCTAGCTATGCAACAAAATATCAGTAACATTTCGGTGAACAGAAGAAATTCAGGTTTATTTTTTGCGTTACTGTCAATTTGCATGTTAAACCACGTTTTTTTTTTCTCCAAAAATATACACTCACTACCCAGACAAAGATCATTAAGCATTTTTTTGACTGCCTTAGATTTTTGCTTAATATTGTATCTATAATACTGTATTAACTAATGTCAATGACATAACCGTAGCCCGGATAGTCTAGAAATGTATACAGAAGCATACTTAAGTAATTTAGGCTCAATGCACAATGCAGTGACCCACCACTGTATGAAACACTGAACCCTTCAGTGATCACAGCACCTGTTGCTTAAGCCACTTTCCCTTAAATCTGAAATTCTTATAATCTGCAGTATTGCTTCATGGCACCATAGCTGCCCTTTTCTGTATGATCTCCATCGCCCTTGTTTTCAAGAGTCCCATTGTCTTATAAAAATGGTAATTAACAACCTAATTTATATGTTGAACTTTGGCAAATTTAATCTAGCTGTCTATACCCAATGAATTGTGTGTAATTGTCATGACTTCTTTATTTGTTATTGTCAAAGCTGTGTTATGTGAAATTGATCATATCACCATATCTCAAAATGTCTTGTTGTAATTTAATTGTCAGGGAAGTGTCTAATCTCATTCCTAGAGGAGTGTTCATTATGCAAAATTACTATTCTGCACTTATATTATATTATTATATTACATATATTACGTAGTAAATACCATAGTATTTATTTATTTTTCTTCATTTAGGAGTTGGAGTACATAAACAAGCACACAGCAAATGTATTTAAGCTCATTCTGATTTATGTCTCTGTATTAAAGGACAGTTTAATAAAAAAAAAAAAGGATCCCTGCATTTCCTTTGAAAATCAATTTATGCTTGTGACAGGTTGTAGAATTTCAAAATCAGAAAATGGTTAAAAAATAACTCTTCTAGCACTGAATATGTTTTTGACAGAACTGAATGAATGGCCAATGGATCTATAAGCATTTGTTGCGTACAGGCCTGCATTGCTCACTGGCGCGTTCCGTTCGGTTGGCGTCCTCCATGCAATGTCACGTTACTAGCGGTTGCCAAGGATGAGTCCTAAATTGAAATAAAATTCTTATTCATTAAATGCAATTCTCAAAGCGACATGCTTACATTAGTATACATGAAAATAAATAATCATGTGCTTGACATGTGTAATTGTTGCTGGATATTATAATCATTAACTTTGTTTAAATGAAAATGTGAAAATGGCAAGCGATGCTTCCAAACCTTATGGGAAACCACTGCCGTGGATTGATATGAATGCAAATGGGCAGCTGGAGCAGGGAGTGCTGATATAGAAATGCTTCAGTCATTTTTCTGAACTTAAGTATTAGGAAAATATGATGAGGGAAAAACTGATTACTTCTTAGAAGCAGAGCCTACTTTACTATTCATTCTATCCATATTTGGCAAAAGCTGCTGCAAGGCCTACAAAATCTCATTTTCAAACAATACGCACCCTCAGCTTCTTGAGCTACATCGAGGCATCCGTAACGCTTTCCAGTTGCTCGCGACAGACGCGATAACATCTACCTTTGTAGGTTATCATTTAAGTGTTTAAAAGCTTTCGCAGAGTACCGGTCATCCCATTTCTTGTTTGAGAAATGCTAATCTATCTTTAAAGAAACCATTTTCTTGTTTTGCTCACTTCAGCGGAAGTGTACCCTTGGGTTGATTCATTAATGGCTGAAAGGCGGCTTGTCAGAATATTAAACTACTTACGTGCCCAGTGACAGTACCATTATTGATTAAATTACTACATGTTTATCCTTGCAGAACCTTCAGATTTGCAGACATTTCATTGTTTTGCCGCACCCTATTTTTTGGCAGCAGAATTTGAATGTTTATACATAAACTGTTTTTGTTAGGAATGGTAACCCTCGGATGATTTGTGTTTTAAAAACCAGCTGCTTATCTCATTAATGTCCATTGAAAATGTTTTGAGTTATTTTCCAAGCTTAAGCTGAATTGTTCCCTGTTAAACTGTGTGTGTGTGTGTGTGTGTGTGTGTGTTTTTTGTATCAGACCTATAGTGCAAAGCTAACTACCATACCAAACAATAAGGGGACTCAGGGTTCCTATAAAAATGGTGCTCAGACTAAGTTCATGGTTTCAGTGTATACCAACCCGGTCTCCAGGGACCCCCAAACAGTCCATGTTTCTGCTCCCTCCCAGTTTCCTGCCAGACAGTCCATGTTTCTGCTCCCTCCCAGTTTCCTGCCAGACAGTCCATGTTTCTGCTCCCTCCCTGTTTCCTGCCAGACAGTCCATGTTTCTGCTCCCTCCCAGTTTCCTGCCAGACAGTCCATGTTTCTGCTCCCTCCCAGTTTCCTGCCAGACAGTCCACATTTAGTAGGGAGCTGGGAGGGAGAAAAGACATGGACTGCTTGGAGGTCCCTGTGGACCAGATTGTTCATCACTGTATTAGTTAATTCATTGAAATACTTGAAATATCTGTTTTAACATATCTATTGTTATATGTTTTCTTCTTAATGTCAGGAGAAGGATTCATAGAGCACTCCGAAATGGGCTGCACCTGCACGACTGCAGGTTTTCCACCCGAAGGTCCTTGGGATGAGTGGGATTTGGGATAACAAATAAGCACCAGGGTACCTGAGGTAAGATGCCAGTCAAACAAGATTCCTGTGCTCAGGACAACTAAGCCGGGCACAATGCCAGCAACGCTAACCAAAACCTAGAGTGCAAGTAAACTAAACCCAATCCCTAGATTAAAAATCACACTGAGTAATGAGTCTTATGCTCAAAACGCAGTGATTACAACTAGAGGTCGACCAGTATATCGGCCGGCTGATATATCGGGCCATTAGTTGGCATTTTTTTGGCATCAGCCGATATCTGAGTGTAATACGTCGATTTACAGACAGTCATCTCAACCATCCTTAGACACAGAGCTGCTAAGAACAATGCATGGCAGAGAAAACTGTTTGTTTGAAAGTGTGGTTACCATTCACCTGAGCTGAAGCTGACAATGGTCCTTCTGTGCAACTTGTTTTCATTTGAGAGTGGAGATTCGAATAATTTGTCAGATGTCTACATAAAAAGTGCACGCCTTTGTGCAGTTTCCTCATTGAACATATCCATCCATTATACAGGCTTATCCGTCGACAACGTCGCAATCACTAGGGGCTTACGTTGTCCTTGCAAACAAGGCTGCGTAATGCGGCAGTTATTTAATTTTCTGCGATCACTAGATTCTGATTGTGAATTTGGCTTGTAAGCTGTCTGTGTCATACCCTGCCCGTTCCAGCCTCATGTGCCACGCCCCTCTTGCTCCTCATGTGCGAATCCTGATTGTAATCA
>JABFEB020000033.1:7062718-7074673 GCA_019775895.2 Stomatorhinus ivindoensis | reverse complement strand
GGAAAATCCTGCCTTGTCGCCGTGTTTACCCGACGCCGCTCTCATCCAGGCACGTTGCTCCCTAGCGAACGTGACAGTCTGCTAACAACAAACAACATGTTAGTGAGAGGTTTTGGGCCTTGTACACTACTCATCATACCATGATGCCCTTAGTTACTAGTGTTTTTTTATCTTTAAATATGTATTAGGGTGTAATTGTTTAATGGTTATGGAATACCGGAATTGTAGAATGAATTGAAGATGAAGGCACTATAATAAAAATGCTAACCTTGCATTTTTTCATCTATTTTAGTAATTGCTGTCTGATGGCTGTGAGGGATGGGTGGGGGGAGGAAGACTCAGGGACTGGAAGTGGGATTAAAACTGAAGATAACATGCTCATTCCTTTCTGCATTGTTTACAAATTTTCCTTCCTTCAGAAATGAGGAGTTTGCTGCTATATCGTGCACTAAAAGGAATGCTGCTATTTTTATTGTGTATACGTTTAAGTTATTGTTTACAAGTTGTATTTTGTTTTTGTTATTTAAGTTTATATTTAAATTTACAAAAATCAGTATTCAATTTATAGTGAGAAGATTTTTTGTGTATCATTTGTTATTGTTAGTGTGATATTTTACCATGCAAATAGAGGGGGAAACATCCAATTATCGGACAAAAAATATCGGCTGCAAATATCGGCCATCGGCTGACCCTGACTCCTAAATATCAGCGTCGGCTATTGAAAAACCCATATCGGTCGACCTCTAATTACAACTGAGTACTGTGTAATGCTCACTGCTCAGTGTAAATATGATTCAGAGCTACCCCACACTGACCTCACTCAATTTCCTGATTACTATCAGTACAGGTGCAACAATCAGTAAATGACTGGGTCTGTCAAGACAGATTTTATTTTTAAAAAATCAGTTAATAGTGTTAGACTACTATTAATGAATTTGGAAACCTGGCACTGGAAAATTCATGTATGCTGCTGCTAAATTGCACAGTTTACTATAGCGGACATAATTGGAAATGAAACTGGGACCAGCCACTAAAAGGACTGAACAATGCCAGCTACGAAAAAAACAGCCAAGGGATAAAAGCTTCAAGCAGATGCAAGGACATTAAGATACAGATTTTCCAGAATTCACAGAATGAAGGGTGATTGCGAGCCTAGTAGTGGATTTACTCAACACAAATAGACATTAAATTGGACATTAAATTCACCCAGTTGCCAAATATGCATTACACAATCTGGTTCCATCTCCGTCAATATTTTGCAATTCACCAGAGTCACATCAGTCAGTTTTGACCACCAAAGCTCCTCAGGGAACAGTATAATGAATGTGTTGTCCAGGGCAACACTCAATATGTGTGTCTCCTTTACAGCTGTAAGCATGCGTAATGTGACCTTTTTCAAGATTATTTTAAGCATTTATGCTGTAGCAAAGCACTACTGCTCTGGACAGATTACATGAAAGATATCTTAATGCCTCCTAAGTGCTATGCGCAAATTTTCTCTAAAACAATACAAGGAGAAAATTTACAGTAGACTGCAGTATATTTTACTTATACCTTGCTGCTGTGAAACAACAGATGTTCCACAAGTCCCTGTTTACACGTATGACAGTCCCCTGAATACTCCTGAAGTAGCTAACCCCTAGTCTTGAATGACTCACCGGCTAACCTCATTAAATCTCCCCCACATACACACGTATGATAAATTAAATAAGTCTGTTTTTAAGTTGAATTTGTGGGTATGTCAGAAAAACAGTAATAAAATATATAATAGAGTAATAGTAAAAGTAATTATATATGATACTCTACCCTGAGCTGAAGCCATACAATGTTTTAAGACATTTTTGGCGTACAGTAGTGCGTGCAATCATTGTATTTAACAAAACCTTTTAATACAATAAGCTTTATGGCAGTCTGTTCATAAGTGCAAGTTGTCAGACATTCTTTACTGAGGACTGACTGTAATTCCTTTTTGCTGATGTTCATTACAGTATGTTTATGCCCTTGGATTACAGGTTCAAGCTCAAATCTATAAACAGCGTTGGTAAGATCAACCAAATCAAAGGACATATTCAGTGTAATAAGCCTTGTAAAAATTAACTCTGACCGTGAACGGCACTGATAAAATGTTAATAACCTTACATAAAGTTAATTTGTAATCTCCATCATATACGTGAAGCTTCTGACACGATATCAATAATTAAAATCTTTTGATCTGATGGGTATTAGGAGGAGCTGGTTGAATTTATGAATATCAATGGAAGCTACGTAAGATTCCTTGTCTGCATGCCTTTGTAAAGCTTTGATGACCCCTTTACATAAAATGCTTTTGCCATTTTATACCCAGTTATTGTGGTATAAAAGAATTTGTATATAAGTAGAATACTTATGAGTAAATCGAGTTGGGACTGTTAAATAGCTGTTCCTGGTCCCACTCAGTGCTTAAAATGGTCAGATGCAATGAAGTTGGTGACATTAAACTTTTTTCTCCTACTCAGTGTACTGCAGTAGCTTCAGTATGTCCTGACTCTGAGCCTCTATTTCGTCAGGTGGCCGTCAGTTGAATATGGGGTGGGATGGATGACTAAGGGTTTCTGATAAAAGTGCCAAAACAAATCAGAACTTCTAATTAACAGATTTTGTCATTTGCCCTTAAACTTTAGGTAATGTAGACTTGCTAAAAGGTCATATCACCAATAGTTCTTCATACTAATTACTTATGAATGAACGCACATGACTTAAGATATACAGTTACATTTCTTATTCATTTTTCAGAAACTGCTTGATGTTACTTAGTCACTGGAAAATGACTGTAAATATCATTAATTGATGCTGCTGTCTTAGTAAAAAGTATGGATAATTACTAAAATATACCTTTATGATGCTTACAGCAAGTGTTCAATAATAGCTATTATTTTGATTTCCCACTTCATCCAGTTAAATTTGAAGGACCTGAAACCTGCATATAAGTTTCACTGATAGGCAGAAATGATCCTTAAACCATAAAAAAAAGATCTTTGCATTGCACGCTCTGTCAACATTACTTTCCTTTCAGACGTTGAAATGTGAAAACAAAACACATTTAAACAAATATGTGTGTTTTTTTTGTTTTGGTTTGGCATTAATCCACCATAGTAAACAGACTATCAAGACCCCCTGATAATGGGTTTCCACTACCAAATTTCACAGCTACAAGAAACCAATTTCAACGACAACCCTCACCAACTAAGAAAGCCCTAGGAGGCTCAATAAACAAACCGAAGCGGGAGATGGGAAACTGTACAATGCCCTCGGAATGCAGTGGCACATTATTTTCAACAGCAATGCCACAGAATTTCGCTACACATAGAATTAAAATTGCTTGAGTGATAGTCATGCATGTGGCTGGGTAAATAAGCTTCTGGCCTGTATGTAGCTCCATTTAATATAGACCGTTTATCAGAAAATGCATAATTCCTCTAATTTTAATTAATGACGCGAGTAATAGCAGCAGTACTAATAACCACAGCAGACAGCAGTGCAACACACAGTTTGGAATAGTTGTGTGAGGCTTGCATCCAGTACCAGCATTTTTTCCCCACTCCCTGATGAAGCAAATGGAAACACAATGATGAATGTGGTAGGAAAAACATTTTATCGATTTTATTCATCTTAGGAGACCCTCCAATGAGAAATATTGAGCCCCTTCTAGTACTGGAAAGATGAAAACTGGCAATTAAATAGAGATTGATTCAGAGGAGATAAAGTCGCTGGCTGTAAAGGGCTTTGACACATGTGATAATACTGCCAGAGCCTAAGTATTGTGGCTACTATTTAAATTATACTTTAATGATATATTTTACATTGTGTTCTTTTGTCATAAAGTGTTTTATAACTCTCAGTAGTACATTCTGTGTATGGATGTCTAGCACAATTTTCACCAAGAAGAAACCGTATGAAATTGCAACAAGGGGATTGACGGAACAATGCAAATACTGAGTAATACAGTGCATCCGGAAAGTATTCACATTTTGTATGTCTCAGTTTTTTTATTTTTAAAAATACCTCAAGTAAACATTTTTCACATTGTCATTATGGGGTGTTGTGTGTAGAATTCTGAGGGAAAAAATTAATTTCAACCATTTTGGAATAAGGCTGTAACATAGCAAAATGTGGAAAAAGTGATGCGCTGCGAATACTTTCTGTATATCAACATCCGGGGCCTAATAAGGAATTGGGCCAAACTTTGCAATCCTGCAGGTCCTGAACTGTGTCTAGTTTGCAAGTAGACGATTCATCAACAAAAAATAGCAACTGTCCTGTATCTATGGCCTCTCCGTGAGCTTCGACCTCTGTTCCTCTTTGCTGATTTAGTCATCTACGCTTGGCATAATAGTCCATGCTGTTCGGGTTATTCCCTTGAACACTTCAGGTAGTTTTTCCATTTTTATGACCACCTGCAGTTCAGGCACCAGCTCTTTTGCCTCTGTTAGCTGCCTGATGTTTTTTTTTTTTAAGCTCACATGTCAAAGTGCTGATTGTCATACCTCTTTCATAACTCACTTGGACTGTCATTTGGCATTCGCCCTAATATGACTTGCCTTTGTAGATGATTTTGTGATTTATCTACTTCAAAGTTTCTTTTTGAAGTGCCGCTTCTGTTATTTTGTCCAACCCCATATTACCAATTTTCTTCTTTATTATCTGTTCAGTTCAATTTTATCCCGGTTTTGAATTGGATTTGAAGAAATATTTCATGAGCTGGAAAAATCCAGAGATGAGATTTTCTGGTGACGACGAAGGTCCAAGAGACAAGGGTTCATTGACATGCTTTATCGCAGCATAAACGACAGCAGGTGCCCTCTTATGAAACATGAAAAAGCAGAATCTTTATGGCCGGGTGTTAGCTGTGGAGGTCCAGGGTCACTCTGTTTCACAGATGGGGTGGGAAATCTCACAGGGGTGGCTAATCACCTGGGAGAGAGAGGCCAGCAGCTCCGTGCTGGGGTCACCCTCAGGGCAGGGTTATTGCTCATCACTCCTGCGTAGGACAATGAGCTACCAGACGGATTCCCCAAGTCCGCGTCTGGAGATGTACTGCTCCCTGCAGAGGGAAAACGAAGCCTGCCAATATATTCTAGATTAATTCTTCTCATTTGCTGGTCACCTGATAAGGTGATTAGGATTAATCCACTCAACAGTATGACGGCTGATATTAGGCCTATAGTTCACGCTATTCAATTCTGAAAGCACTGATGACTGCATATAGTTTTATGTTCAATAAATCATTTGCCAAATAATTTGTTATTAAAACATAATGCACAAGATTATTGGATGATAATTGAGTGAAATGGCAACAATGTTACAAAATCTTACAAAGGCTCAAAATCCTCTCCTTGGCATAAACTATACGTTCAGTGTGACGCTGTAATTGGATATGTGCCGTCATATCCAATTATGTATGTAATGGGTTGTATCAGACTAAGGATCTTTTATGACCTTGTGTATATTTGATTTTATTTTGTATAAATAAGGTCCGGTCCACGAAGCTGACACGATGGCGCTGTGGTTAGTTCTGTTGCCTCACAGCTCTTGGAATGGGGTTCAGGTCTCTGTCCACCTGTGTGGCATTTTTATGTTCTCTCCACGGCATTTCCTCCAGCTTCTCAGGTTTCCTAGCACAGTCCAGAAACATGCAAAAGTTTTTTACAAATTGCCCATAGTTGTTACTGCGTGCGTGTTCATGTGAGATTAAATGCATTTCATTTTAAAGTTGCATGATATTTCGGTTAACACATCAGAATTGGCTGATATTTGTTAAGAATCAAGATTTCGTTATTGGTCCAATGTGTCAGTCTTGACCAATATTGCCAGCTAATATTTAAACTTCAGTATTCGATGTTAGTAACACTACAGAAAAAGACAAAATTATAGGGCCCTATGATTTCCACGATGTGGAAAACGTGGACAGAATCATAGAATTCAACACATAAAATGGAATCTGTCATATAATTGGCTGATACCTGTGTGTGGGCAAAGGAAAGCAGTGGCTTCTAATAAATTTTGGCCACTGCGGGCAACCCCCCCCCCCCCCCTAGTTGTTACCTGTTGAGGCGGGACTCAGCTTTCCATACACAAACACAGAGGAAAAAAAGTAAATGGTCAGCTATGGCGAAGTGGCTCGCCGAAACACCGAAGTCCTCAAAAAAATTACGGAATTCGACTCTTAGTGCTAAGTTGAAGTGAAATATTTTTTGTAAAAATGAACTCTATCTGAATGACTAGTAATTATTAGGTGATTACTGGTGATTATCCATTATTATTCTGATGCTAATTAAAATAAAGTTAACAAAAAAAAAATTCTTATTTCTCTTATTTGTGCAGGTTTTGAATACCAGTACTTTCTGGTAGATATAATTTTCATGGAGCAATGCAACTAGTTCTGTCCCAAACGATTATTCCCTTAAATGATTGATCTAGCGATTATTTTTCAATTCATCTGATGATAAATTTATTGATAAACAATTATTGTCAAGTTTGTCATTTTATAAAACAATTCACACCTCCCCCCACACACAAACCTGAAAATTCTCATTAACATTTCAATTTATTAAAACTTTTCTTAAACATTAGATTATTAACGAAAAAGCAAATCTTAAGAGATTCAATAGAATCTCTGATAGACTGAAGATAATAATCACTGCAATAGTTTTTACTTAATTATTTCAGTTCACCAATTTGACTGCTAAAACATTTCACAACTCAAGAAACATGTTCCTAACCACTAGCAATGGTAGCTTATAGTCAAGTTTACTTCAGTGAGCAAGGAACGATTTAGGCTACAGCGTAGTCATAAACGATAATTTGTCTCACTCTTACGTGACAGAATAAGTAAACAGAAAATATAAAATGGCTGAAACAGCGTCATTAACGTTACCTACAGTAGAGGTGCAGAAAAGGTATCATAACTTAAGTATTCCCAAACTTTGGAAGACTGCGTGTTTCTCCAGAGGCTCGGGAGCTCTGCTGGACGCAGCAATGTTGCCTCGTGCGCAGGGAGGGGGGCAACAAATTTCCTTTTTGCAGGGTGGTAGTGCATTCCTTACAAAATAGTGCGGCACTGCTGCCACCGGCGATATTAGACAATACTTTATTGGAAGATATAAGAGAAGAAATTTTTTAACAAAATAAATACTACAACTGAAGCTCCAACATTCATTATGAATATGAAATATGTAGTGGAAACAAAATTTTAAAAATTTCTTTTGAATGTGTTAGCGATTTGGCATGATAATTTTATCTTATTGGCCAATAACTAAAATTAAAGAGTAATTTTTCGAAAAGTAAGATATTAAATTGGTCTTGTGGCATCGACAAATATTGGTGTTCTTTTCAGTCATGTCTGTTGATAGGTGTTCTGTAAATGTATGATTAATTTTTCCAGTTCCATTTTTCTATTTTCCATAATATATTTTTCCATTGCAGTTACTTTGATGTAATTAGCACTGGTGGCAGGCAATCTGTTTTGTTCTTTGCGAAATGAATATAAAAAGTAGTTCCAGCTATGAACGAAAATGGCTCCAGCATCTGTTATTTTTTTATATAACATTTTGGTTTAGTATTGAGTATATTCGCAAGAACCACTGAATAATTCATCTCTGCTAACAATGTCTTCACGCCATAAAATGAATGAATCCAGTTACAAAAGAGCTAGAAGGTCAATAAGAAGGTCGGAGTCATCCTTCATGATATTGGTGGTAAAACAACAAACACGATGGGTCTTGTTCGCATATTTGGTTCATGAACTGCTCTCGATATGGTCGAATCAATGAACCAGCATTTGAGGGTTTTCGGAATAACAATGGAGAGGGATTTGGTGGGATCTACTAAGGGTAGCACTGCAGTAAATAAGAAATACATTCAACACATTGATGTCATGGGTCAGTTCTGCTTAAACCATGGTTTGCACCTTGGAGTATGTGACACATTGTACAAGAAAAGTACTGAGGTGGACGATTTGGATATGACGGTATAGATGACATGGACAGTTTTGAAGCAGGTACGGACTTGGAAGTGATCAGCAATGATACATTAGAAGGAGACGTCGTTTACCATAATCTGCTCAAGAAATCATGCAAGCTTGTCAAATTCATCAAAAATTTTACTGTTCGAAATAATGTCTTTCAATCTAAAGTAAATGCTTAGTTTGGGAGTGAGATTGAACTGCATCTTGACATGAAGGCGTGCTGGAACTCCATCCCAACAATGTTAGAGACAGAAGTCGCCATCTGTGAGACACTAACCAAATTTTTGGAGGTAGAAATTATTGAGACATTGGATTTTAATTCTCTCAAAACTCTTCTGAAGTCAATGGAACCTGTGAAACTTTTGAAGCTGTTTTGAGAAGTTGAGAAGACGCGACGTTGATGAGTGATGACAATTTTAGATTTCATGTTCAACAAGCTCTCTAGACTGAATAATGACATTAGTACCAAGCTCATGGAAAATTTGAAGTCTCGTGTTGAAGAGCGATTGAACAAGGATGTCATGAACCTCTTGCACAGTGTCAAGGATCCATCTGTCGCTTTGTCAAAAATGCAACTAAATTTCATAGGAAATTTAGCATGTCGTCTAACTGGAGTGAACGATGTAGAAGAAGTCGTCGAACAGTCATCAAATGATGCTGAAAGTATGAACTTGTCTCTTCAAGATGAATTGAATTTGTTGCCTCAAAAAGATAGATCATCAATTGCAGTTGGAGGGCAAGATGGTTTCAAGTGGCTCAAGTACGAATTCACGCTCTTCAGGAACTCTGGCCAGCGCACTAAAAGTCTCCAGAAATTGTTCAACACAATTCTATCCATTAAACCAACATAAACTCATGTTGAAAGAGTTTTTTAGGTCTGTACGCATTTCTGCACAAAATTAAGACACACAGACACACAGCAAGTCGCTAAATGCACTTGTATTCTTGAAATATTATAAGAAGTAAAATGTATTGATTTAGAACTTATCATGAAAGATATGAAATAAAATGGTATTTATCAAAAGACAAGTGTTTCATTCTCAAATTAATGAAAAATAGGGAAAAAATGGCTGTTGGCTGTTTTTCAAAAATGACTGTTTTTCAGAAACCCTATTCCAGAGTAATTCTAGGTGCAATGATATTTTAAACATTTCCATGAAAAAGCACCCATAATAATCCATAAAACATCGATGTTATTCACATTAAATGGAAAACAAACTGCACATTCGCTTTTGCAATGATCCACACACTGCCCTTCTGGGGGGGATTAAAATTTATGTATTATATGCTGATAAATAAAGGGATAGACTCAAAAATGACCTGGAGTTCTATTAGAATTAACAGCAAAACACAGCATTCTATGTATTAGGAAGACTTACTTGATACGTAATATTTATTCATAAAAGTCAAAACAGTCGAAATAGAACATGCCCATCATCTAATTGGACACCACCAAAAGGTAACACACCACATTATCCCCCTCAGAGAGAAGTACCTTATAGTTTAATATAGCCACCACATTGGACCAAAGACATGCATATGTATTTCTTTTGCTATTGTTGATTTTTTTAACTGAACATACAACAGAATTTGGTATAAGTGGAGCAGTTTCTATTCTCTCAAGAAGCCTGCATATTTGTCTTCTTGTGTAAAAGAATTTGCAATGGATTTGTTTAAAGCCTCAGGATCTGAAGAACTGATGCCGTTTAGAAAGATGACTTAGAATTGTTCATCCTTCCCTTCCAAAGTCTCGTGTTGGAATTCATTTTTTCTGGTGACCTTTTCGGATAACTCTCAGAGGCAGCAAAGCAGAGTTATAAATCCTTCCTCATTTAACTGGGGTGACCTTTTGCTAGTTGTGGAATGCCCTTTGATCTGTGAGAGCTCTTCAAAGTTTATAGCTCTACTGACTCACAGACTTTTAAACTGCTGATTAACATAAAGTTTTTGGTTGACGATATTAAATCAAAATGATGTTAGTTAAACTTGGACTAGATTCAGCTGATCCACAGTTCTTTTTGCCCCATAAGTATAAATTTCTCAACGCAAAAATAAATGCAGTACGATTTTATTCTGCTGCAGATAATAAAATGCAAAACTGTAATAAAAAGTAAAATTGTCTTTCGCATCAAGCAGTTGAGTTCATTTTCTCCTCTGGTGAACAATCACCTTTTCCTGCCATCTCAACTTGATACGGCATTTCAAATTTGGCACAGAAATGGTCTGGTCTTTGTTAAAGATCTTTTTGTAAAAGGAACACTTCTGTCATTCGAAACGCTGCAAAGTAGTTACAACATTCCAAAATCCCATTTTTTCAGATTTCTACAACTTAGAAGTTTCCTTAGTAAGTATTTTAGACTCCCGTTTCTGCCAGCGAAGAACATTGTTGACGATATACTTTCCATAGACCCTTACACGAAAGATAACATATCTAACATTTCAACATATCTAAAATCTACAATAGGATTCAGAGCATTAACCCATCTTCATGGAACAGAACAAGAGTGGCATGGGAGGAAGTCCTAAATGTTGGCCTTTCCAGTAAGATCTGGCAACGTTGCTTAGAATGCCTTCACACCTCCTCTTTTTGTATCAGACAATGCTTGATCCAATTTAAAGCACTGCATCGCTTGCATTACTCAAATGATAAACTTGCAAGAATATATCCCAACGTTAGTCAAACTTGTCCACGTTGTCATCATGGTCCAGCCACTGTAGACCATATGTTCTGGCACTGCCAAACTTTGACCAGTATTTTTGAGGTCCTGTCATGCTTGTGTAGAAAAACGATACTACAGTACCACCCCCACTCATCTCAATCTTCGAGGTTCCCCCTCCAGGGGTCACAGTTAGTGCTTCATAAGCAAAGGCGATAGCTTTTGTGTCATTAATGGCCAGAAGGCTTATTCTTCTTCAGTGGAAGTGAGACAAGCCCCCATCTTTTAACAACCGGATTGGTGAAACGCTCTCCATGCTGCAGCTGGAAAATTTGATTTACGTATTTATTCATTAGTTTTAATTGTTCCATACACAGATATATTCAGTTTACGAATGTGTGCTTGGCTGTATGTCCACATATTACCCTGCCCCCCCCCCCCCTTTATTACTTGTTGGTGGGTGGGTGTAGGGAATGTGTTTTTTGTTTTTTTGTTTTTCTCCCATTTTCTATGCAAATGGAAAAACTATAAATAAACAAAACCTATTTTTAAAAAAAGTAAAATTGTATCTGTTTCTCTGTTTACTAATTCTTATTTTTTCTATTTACTGATTCATGTAGGACATAAAATGCAGTTTGCCAGTAGAATATTAACAGGATAACAAACAAACTAATAAACAAAATGGACTTTATGCACTCCTATTTCAGTTGGGTAATAAATTGAGAAGTGCAAGAATATGCAATAAATTTGAAGTTTTCTGTATTATTGTCCAGAAAATTGTGTGATGAATTTCTGCTGTTGAAGAAAGAATGTTCCAGACTAATTTTTCCAGTGGTACCACTGGTGCCGCCAACTTTCTTAGCTGGTTGCACCAGCACATGACTTGGTCACACCCTTTTGTTGGTAGAGCATGACGGTAGTCAATGACGTTGCATGCTGATGATTAGTTGACTTCATGCTCATGTACCCTAGTTTGAAACTTGATATTTGCAAGGTATTTTAATCTAACCATAACTTAGTAGCATTCATTTAGCCCTAGCAGTTCAAATCAATGAGGCCACCTCTTAGGGTGCTTTTCCACCATTCCAGGTACTACTTTGGTGTTATGTATCAGACAAAATAAATGCATTATATGGATCAGTAATTTTTAAGTTAAGTGATGTTTGTGTGAGAAACTGTACTAATGATGTTAGATTTCTAAATGAGCAGTATATCAACAAACAACAACAAATTTATTTGTATAGCGCATTTTCACGACTTTACATCATCCCAAAGCGCTTTACAGCATCCCCACCC
>JABFEB020000033.1:7027579-7047554 GCA_019775895.2 Stomatorhinus ivindoensis | reverse complement strand
CGTGAAGCATAACTGTGTAACTGATAAATGCAGTTATGTATAACATGCCAATAATCTTTTTACAGTCTTTTAAAAAAATTTTCCTGTGCTTTTCGAATCGCTAAAGAAGAAGAGATCTTTAACCTTAGGCAGGAGCTGAACTGGCCGGGCTGCTGGATGATGTATGGGTTGGGTGCTGAATGAAGGGATCAAACACCTTCCCCAAGAAAAGCCGTGTCAGTGGAGCACGAGGGTGAACGTTGCTGGGTGCTGTGCATTAAATCCGGCTGTCAGTCATACAAAGCTGATTCTGCACATGAATTAGCATTAGGGTTTGGGTTCTCTGGGTTTTTTTTTCCAATACCGGTGCTAAAACGATACTTTTGAAATGGCCTAAACGGTGCATGAACTGTTACTTTAAAAAAAAAAACACACACACACACACACAAAACAAAGATTATCAACATTAAAGAATACCCTTTTTATTTCTGAGGCAAATTTGAACTTCAAATTGAACAATATATTAACTTAAAGGCTACAAGTAAACATAAATATATAAATATAAATTCTGACTTTCTCCCTTTACACACACTTATTTTGATCACATTCGTTGCTCATCTTTGTTGTCCGAAATCTTTCAAGTGAAACACAGCCTCATCTAGCTTTTGGCATTTCAACAGTTTAAGGGAGCTTCTAGCTAATGATAGGCATCTGCTGACATCAGAGCAGGTGCAACGTTAACTACCGATGGCACGTCAGGTGCAGTGATGCTTCCGTTGCCTGAGCACCAGGGGGACAGCTGAGGCATTTAAGTGGCACCGAAATATACGTTGTGATGTGGTCCGGTACATACCGGTCGTATATGAACCGGTGCCAAGTTTCAGTACCTTCTGTAACCATAATTAGCACAGTCCAATGATATTTGCTTTATTCTTTTTATTTTCATTTAATGTGGAATTGGATGGCATTTGTTATGTAGTGCTGAACTGCAAAGGTTAGCCCACTGAGACTGCTGTGCCTCTCAACTGCACACATTGTACTCAATAAACCTCAGTGACTGATGTAACAGTATCTCATTTGTTGATTGAAATCGGCCTTTGAACATTTTCCCCTTTTAATGATGACAGATCCCCCACTCTAATAGTGGTTATCACTGCATATACATGATACATTCATATAGTACGTCATTCCTGGTAATCAGTACGACTGCTCTTCTCGGGAGTGTCTGTATACACAGAATGGTAGAAAGTGTACTGCTGAGAGTCAAGGAATCTAACGAGAGATTATATGACCAAATATTTCATTAGCACAGTGAGCTTTGCTTTCAAATGATCATGGCCTCTCACTCACGAGAGCCATTCATTGCCTTTTCAGTGTCCATTATCAAGATGATGGCTATCATTAGCAGTCTGGTATCCAGTCACCAAACTGTGATCCATCTAAAAGATGCATTTATAAACAGGGAGAGGTCTTCAGATGTTCTGGATATGGACTTCTGTTGTGACTATAGGGATTACACCACCTACACTATATGGGCAGAAGTACCGGGACACACCTTCCAGTCAACAAATTCAAGTGTTTCATTCAGACCCACTGTCACAGGTGTATAAAATTAGGCACCTAGCCTAGTACCATGCAGTCATGTTTACAGACATTTGTGAAAGAATGGGTCGTTCTGAAGAGCTCAGTGAATTCAAGCATGATGCTTTAATTGGATGCCACCTTTGCAATAAGTCAGTTTGTGAAATTTCTTCTATACTAGATATTCCATGGTCAACTGTTTGTGGTATTATTGCAAAGTGGAAGCATTTAGGAACAGCAGAAACTCAGCCACGAAGTGACGATGAGAAGTAACAGAGTGGGGTCGCCAAGTGCTGAGGGGCGTAGTGCGTAAAAGTCGCTAATGCTTTGTTGACTCAATAAATGTCGAGTTCCAAACATCCTCAGGCATTAACCCCAGCACACAAACTGTACACCGGGGGCTTCATGGAATGGGCTTCCATGGCCGAGCAGGTGCATGCAAACCTCACATCACCAAGTGCAATGCCAAGCTACAGACAGAGGGGTGTAAAGCACACTGCCACTGGACTCTGGAGCATGTGTACTGTGGAGTCACGAAACACGCCTCACTGTTTGGCAGTCTAATGGATGAGACTGGGTTTGGTGGAAGCCAGGAGAACATTACCTGCCTGACACCTTATATGTCTGACTGTAAAGTTTGATGGAGGAGGGATAATGGTATCGGGTTGTTTTTCAGGGGTTGGACTAGGGTCCTTGGTTTCAGGGAAAGGAACTCTTAATGCTTCAACATACCAAGACATTTTGGATAATTCTATGCTTCCAACTTTGTGGGAACAGTTTGGGGACGGTCCTTGTCTGATCCAGCATGACTGTGCCCCTGTACACAAAGCAAAGGTCTATAAACACATGGTTGGGTGAGTTTGGTGTGGAAGAAATTGACCGACCTGCACAGAACCCTCAACCCCATTAAACACCCTTGGGATAAACTAGAAGATAGATTGCAAGCCAGGCCTTCACGTATGTACAACATCAGTGCCTGACCTCACAAATGCTCTTCAGGATGAATGGGCAAAAATTCCCACAGTCACACTCGAAATTCTTGTGGAACACCTTCCCAGAAGAGCGGCAGCTTTCACAGCTGCAAAAGGAAGGCCAGCTCCATACTGATGCCTGTGGAGTTGGAATGGAATGTCATAAAAGTTCCTGTAGGTGTAATGGCCAGGTGTCCCAGTATTTTTATGAATGATGTGTATGTACAGTAGCGGTCTGTCAGGAAGACTGCCCATCGCAGTACCTGATTACCTAAGAGATTCACACTTGTAAATGATACCCATTTCTGGGTCTTAATGACAGGCGTCTTACAGATGATTTGCCAGAATCACACAGCGTCTGTTTCACTGAGGAGGTGCACCTTCTGATCTCCAGTATAGCTAGTTATTATTTAGGAGCAACAGTAGTAAGCAATGTAAGAAGACATTTTTATACTATTTTGCAGCCCAAATATGGTTCTCATAACACTAGGAAGTCCCTTAAGGTCAGTCGTCCTGCCTCTGCTAGTGGAAATGTTTTCACACACCCTCATGAACATGCTGGTCTAGTGAAGATAAAGTGCTTTATATCCTCCTTGGGAGACAATGTAGACAAGAGGGTGCCCTTCCCGATAAGGTATTCCATGGCTGCATTCTGTCTGTTGCTGAGCAAATGAGTCCGTCACCTGCAGAGATAGTAGGCGGCTTGGAAGACACTGATTTCCTGCAGGAGGTAGAGCATTTATGGTGCTCCTATTCTCCGGCATTTGCAATACCATGGTATGAAACCAAAACTAAGGATATGATTAACAGCTAGTGCCGGTTCAACATCCACTACATGTACTAAACACCAACGAAAGCCTTGAAGGAACGTTATTTGTTTATTTTTGAGAAAGCTTGTGTCTCGGTCAGGAGATCGTGGACAGCAGAGAGCTTCGCGGCCGCTGTCTGTCACCTTATCCTGTAAGGTGCCTTGGGTTTTCTGCAGGAGGGATTATATCCAATTGGATTGTGTTTAACCTTTAGTTTTAGAAGCGTTGGTCATGGTATCATCAACGCAACATTAGCATGTTGCCTTACCTACACCCTGCTCTCCATCCAAATGCATCAGCGCTGCTGTTGCTAATGTCATAACGCATAGTTTGCGGTATATTCTTAGAATACATGAAGCCGTACACATATTTCATTAGTCTTATCTTTTGCACGCTTCTTACGAAAGGTCTGCTCATTAATTTGCAGGTCTATTAATTTGTCCTTCAAGTAAATTGAATTCCTTTCCATGTGGTTCATTTGGGTGTGATAATGCATCAGATAATCCATGTCAATTAATGGGGTTTCAGGAATGGAAGGATAGAGCGTTTACCATGAAGCAAATCCAGAATACAGAGTGTAATAACGTTTTTTTAATCTCTACTAAACCAGCTCTTTGAAAACTAATGGTTCTGAAAAATCATAAATCTTTAATGCACTGGCGGCGATGGTCTTACTGGGACCTGTGGGTTTTACTGGGGCCTATTGCTAATATTGTTTATCCTCAGTTAACTATTAGCATACATGCCATTTGATATAAGCCGATACACTAGCGTCTTGCTTCCTTGATGTAATATGGATGTTTTCTTTCAGATAAAGTAATTAATTTCAGCTGATTAGGATGTAACATTATTACAATTTGAACAAAAGGTAAATGGAGGTGGAATTGGCTGTAAATTATTGAATGACTAAGGCCAGAACAGGATTAGGACTGACGGCTTAGTAAAGATGATTTAATATTACAAATCCACCCATCCATCTGTCTTCCGCACTGTTCTTCCAGCCCAGGGTCACGGTGATATTACAAATCCCATGGAGAAAAAAAGCGATTTCACATGTTAAATGTTATAGCGTTTTCTGTGAAGCTGCAGGCTAAACGCACTCTTCCTTCAAAGCGGGTGAAATTGTTGCCGTAGGTTAATTGCGGCATTTGAGCAGCCAGTCCGGACCATTGGTCTTGAATGCTTCCATTCTTTGTCCCCTGCAAATATTAAACGAACAGAAAGAAATAAATCAAATACTACGGTCTGAAACACAGCCGAATTTCTGGCCGTGCGCCTGGATTCAGGAAAATATTCCTCTATGTTCCCTGCTCTCCCGCTCATTCGACAAGAAGATGGATAAGGACAAGAACATGTTCTTTCTCAGCGTGCTTGACAGTCAGTTTAATTGAATCCGGCAGATTTGTGTTTTCAAGTTGACTCTAATGTACAAACACAGAAGTGTTGAAGGGCACACTTTATGTTACTATTCTAAGCATGCTGCGGGCTAGTAATTCCTTTTTGAATCACAAAGGTGTGAAAAATGTAAAGATCTATTGATCTGGAAATGGCAACACGATAGGCGTCTTCTTGGACTAAGGGGAGCAATTCAAATGTAAACAATTAGTACAGTAGGTGATGTTTAAACTGATTAAACTATCCAAGATCTACTGATGTTATTGCTGGCAGCCTAAACCATATGATATTCATTTCCTTATCTGCTTTTCTAATTGACTATAAGTGTAAACCTCGTGCCCCATGTAATTTATTGTTTTTCTAATCGAGTTCGTATTTGTAGTTTGTATCGAGTTTGTATTTCTTACATTTTTTCCCATTGTCAGTAAAGGCTTACAATTGCTCTGATTACACCGATTTTCTGTCACGCCAGTCAGCCCTGTTTTGTTTGTTACTTTTTTTTATGTGTGTGTGTTTAAAAGCGGGAAAAAATATGTCAGGCATGGATGGGCAGAATATGTATTAAAAGTATTTTGTTACTGTGACAGGCCCCCCAGGGAGAGTGCATCCCTCTGCAGCCTCTGGGCGGTGGGGGTTTAGGTTAACAAGGTGTGGGGAGTTTAAAGAAAAAAAAACTATTTTTGCGAAGTGAAACTGAAATGTCAGAGCAGTGTCTCTGAAGCTGCATTTTGTGGTTCGCGCTTTCTATTACGATGCAAATGTTTTTTTTTTTGTTTCCATTTAAATGATTAGGCAAACGTGGTTGCTAAATTCTTGTAGCCACATTATCCTGATGCTTCTGGTTACACCTTGGATGTCCAATGAGTCTTTTATACATTGTGAAATACCCGCATACAAAATATGAATTTAATTTAAAAATCAAAGTAGTTAAATTATCGCGTTTGTCCATATTTTTCCAAATCAATGAAAATTATGTTTTATTTGTTCGTACAAGGCTATTTTTTATATCAAGGAACGATACATGTTTCATTTAATATTTATATTAGGTTATGATTAAAATACTAATTTTCAAGGAACATCTCTTTCAAGGACATGTCTGCAGTGTCATGCTTATTTAAGGGCTGCAGAAGAATCTAATTGCTGTATGTAGGTTTAGCATTTACAAAAAAGGACGTGTTATAAGATTTAATGGAATTCAGCAGTGTCTCCAATTAGTGCTATCTAAATGTACAAAGTGTTCAAAGAAAGAAACAACCTCGCACAGCAGGGACCATGAAAAGGCTGTTCGAGGAGCTAAATTAGCCTGCAAATTGTGCTCAAAGATTTAAAAACGCAGCACTTGTTTGGTCTCCAGCAGAGCACCCGATACACATGCACTGTATGGACAAAAGACCTGGGACACACCTCTCAGTCATTGAACTGAAGCTTTTCATACAAACCCATTGCCACAAGGGTATAAAATCAAGCATCTAGCCATGCAGTCAGGTTTACAAACATTTGTGAAAGAATGGGTCATTCTGAAGACCTCGCTGAATTCAAGCATGACACTGTCATAGGATGCCATCTTTGCAGTAAGTCAATTTGTGAAATTCATTCCCAGCTAGATATTCCATGGTCATCTGTAAGTGGTATTATTGCAAAGTGGAAACATTTAGGAATGACACAGGCCGTGTAAAGTCTGGGAGTAGGGTAGCTGAGTACTGAGGTGCATAGTGTGTAAAAGTCCTCAACGCTCAGTTGACTCAATAACTGCAGTTCCAAACTTCCACTGGGATTAACCCCAGTAGAAAAACTATGTGCCAGTAGCTTCATGGAAAGGGCTTCCATGACCAAGCAGGTGCATGCGGGCCTCACATCACCATGTGCAATGCCAAGCATTAGATGGAGTTGTAAAAAGCAGGCTGCCACTGGACACTGGAGCCCTGAAAACATGTTCTGTGGAGTGACAAACAATGTTTTCTCTGTGTGGCAGCCTGATGGATGAGTCTGGGTTTGGTAGATGCAGGGAGAATATTACCTGACTGCACTGTGCCACCTGTAAACTGTGGAGGAGGGATAATGGTATGGGGTTGTTTTTCAGGGGTTGGGCGTACCAAGACATTTTGTATAATTCGCTGCCTCCAGCTTCAAGGGAACACTTTGGGGAAGGCCCTCTTCTGTCTCAGCATGACTGTGCCTCAGTATACAGAGAAAGGTCTATAAAGACATGGTTGGGTGAGTCTGGTGTGGAAGAAATTGACTGGCCCACACAGAACCCTGACCTCAACGCCATCAAAAACCTCTGGGATAAACGAGAACAGAGACTGCGAGCCAGGCCTTCACGACCAACATCAGTGCCTGACCTCACAAATGCTATTCAGGATGATTGGGCAAAAATTCCCACAGACACACTCCATAATCTTTTGAAAAGCCTTCCCAGAAAAGTGGCGGGAAATTATATATAGCTGCAAAGGGAAGACCAACTCCATATTGATGCATATGGATTATGATTGGAATGTCATAAAAGTTCCTGCGGGTTTAATGGCCAGATGTCCCAGTACCATGTGGTATATATTCAAAATGTTGGTAAAGGGAAGGAATTATGTGATGCTTTGAATATGGTAGAAGGTAAAAAATAGGTAGTACCGATTATATCATTAACTACTTTTCTGAAGGATTTTTTTTTTCTAGTGAATAAATAGATCTGAATCAAAAATAGGATAGGAATAAATAACCTTGATTCATATGCTTTTTTCCCGCCAGGATTTTCATCCAAAATGATGTAGAGCATTATCCTCCCCAGTGTGTACTCTGCATGTTTTACTGAAATTATTGTCACCATTAATTTCTTACTCAATAAATGAAAATGTCTTGTTCATCAAGTTCCTTTCTATATGTTGTGTAAATACAGAAGGACACAGTCAGATGCCAGTTATACCATATGCAGGGAGTGGAGGTGGTGAGTGGCTTTGCAGGATGCGCCTGAAATCAGACGGTCGCAATTTCAAATACCGCGACTGGCAAAGTGATGCCGTAGACCAGTGAGCCTGAGTGGGATCCTTACTTGTGCATCACGTTGGACAGAATTGTTTGCGACGTAAAAAGAATAATGCTGAAACGTGATTTTTGTGGTATTAAAAGATTTTGCTCCCGGAATGCAGTGGCAAGCTGAATGAAACGGTCCTGGAAAGTGCAGAAAGGATTTCATGAGTTTTCTGTAAACCAAGCATTGCTTATTGGCCATAGCCACTTCCTCGATTTGTTTGCATGCATTTTTAATTAAGGCAAGCTGACTACCCAACCCTGCAGTGCCCCTCCAAATCAAGCCTGAAACATAATGTACTACTTTAACTCAGAGCCATAAAGCACTTACATGCACTTTCCTCAAATATAGAGTGCTGTGCCCCTAATCGGAAGATCATTGGCTCAAATCCTGTGGATGCCATTTGACTGCTGGGTTCTTGAACAAGCCCCTCAGCCGCAATTTCTCCAGGGACCGTCTCACCCTGCTATCTCAGTTGTACATCACTTTGCATAAAAGTGTCTGATAAACAAATATATTGTGATGCTGAAGGGACAACTAAAATATATTGCTTCCTACCAATAACACAACTGGTCTAATGAGGGGCAGTCAGCAGCAAAATATGATCCCCCCCCCCCCCCCTAGTTTGCACCAAAATATGCATGAGAGACACCCCACCCCCTCCAATTGCTCACCAAAGTATCAAATGTGGACCTCTTGACATCACACTCCCAGTAAAAAATGTATTAATCTGTTGTCATACTATAAAATTCTTCATTTGGCTAATGGGTCTGGCATACAAGAGGTGGAGATGTGGTTTTCTCTCTCATATGATGAGTTATCAAACAAAGGGGGGGGGAGGGGGGGGCTAGGGCTCACATCGACGTATGTCCTCACTGTCTTTAAGGCAGCAGGGCCTATGGCATGGTCTGTCAAACCGAGTCTCAGGAGAGTTTGTTTGAGAGCTTTTGTTCCCTACACTAAAACACTTAACCTTATTTGATCCTGTAGATGATTATATGAATCAATACAATTATTGTATCATTAAACACATTAACTAAGTTAATTAACTAATTAATAGTAATAAAGATCTATATTCATGTGTCCAAAATGCTGGCTGTTAATGTCCCATGTAGTCACCAGCTGTTAAACCCTTGAGAACGACCCTTAGATTCGATCCCTTTAGAAAACATATTTAGCTGTATAGCAGGATAAGGGCACAGGTTACACCGCAGTTGAAAATTATAATACCTGATGATTGATGGGGTCATAAATTAACCAGGAATAAAGAAAGGCATTACCAGATAAAAAGGGGGAAAAAGTAATTTCTCAGGAAGGAAGGGCAGTGTGTACTGCACTTTGTTCATTCATTCACCCTGCCTTTGTTCAGTCAGCTAATGTTGGGGTAAATTAATCCTCAGTGGGGAATAATTTCGTGTTTGTTTATTAATATGCAGCATCAGAGATTTATCGCTTTGGGATTTCCAGCTGCTAGTACACTTGTCTGAAACTTAGACGATATCATCTCAACCATTATGCACCACTTGAACCTGTTTAAAATGTAGATATGTGTGTGTGTGCGTGTGTGTGCGTGTGTGTGTGTGTGAGAGAGAGAGAGACCACCCCTACCCCTACCCCAAGAATGCCACATAAAACCTAGATCAATGCTTATTATTGCAGCGTGTTTATTTTTATTATAAGCCATGTATTTTGTTTGTTGCTGTACTTCAGTGACACCATACTGTCCCCATGGCTGGCTTTTGTCGCAGTCACCTAATTACAGGACAAATAAAAAATATCTGAGCATGGTTCAGCCGTATGCCTCAGCACCATGTCAAGCAATCATACCCAAGGAAAACCTTTGGGAAACAGAAAAAGTACATATAAATTATGCTGATAGCTTTCTTTTATTTTTTTCCTCGTTCTCCCCCTCTGTCCCCAGTGATTTGTACATCCTTCAGTGGTACAAGGAAACGGCATCCTCAGTACATGCCCAAAAACAAGCACCTTGTTTCTTAAGCAGAATTTGTCACCACTGTTGTGCCTTTCTCACCCCCTGCTGCTCCTAGTCGCTACTCGCAGCTGCAGTCCATCTGTTTGTGACAGCCGGGTATATGACCAATAGGAAGTTTTTGGGCTCCTCAACCTTTCAACTGTCACCCATACACTTCGAAATGGAACCTAATTAAAAGATGACCCGTACTGCCGTCACTCGCTACAAAGCACGGTGTGTTTTAATATTTAATTCAAGCAGATTTTGACAACCAAAAACAGGTATCTTGAAAACAGCGTCAAAATACGCTTGGCAACAATAACTAATCAATTCGTAAATGCATAACGCAACCCCAAAACCCCGGAAAACAAACAAAACAGAGACACATTTTGACAATGGCTCCCACGCTGTCACATCCATGATAAGCTCTTTTTTACACTCTACACATGCACTCTAGCTAATCTTATTATTAACGCTAAACACCTTAGTGACTGTCAAGCCAGCTGTGAATGTTAAACGTTTATTACACAGTCCCCGATCCAAGGTGAACCGGCTTTTTCTCTTGGCTGCTATTGATGAGTGAAACATGTCTCATTACCGCCCCGAACGATGCAGAGTGTGGGCTACAGCATTCTGTACATCACATCACCCACACCTGTCATTTGTAAACTCCTTAAAGCAAGCTATCTCCTTATATGACTCCATAGCAGTTCCGGTCTCCGAGGGCCACAGGGTATGTTGGTGTTTGTTTTATTTTGGTGCTCAGTGGCGCAGTTAAATTCATTATTTAACCCTCGCTCGCTGTATTTAGTGTCGATCAGTCATTAATTCAATGGCAATCCTAAAACTTCCAGGACTTCATACCTCACAAATGACTGTGAATTTGTTCTGCAGTTAATTATTCGATATTTTAGGCAAACATCTGTAAGCTCACCTTCTCAAACATCTGTAAGCTCACCTTTTAAATGTAACACTTTCTAGGCTGAACGACAGCTGTGCAACATAAAATTTATTATAATTTAACCTTCATGAACCCTACTTAGTCAGTACTTTGTGCAAATAATGCACTTGGCTACATTTAAAACAAGGCTAATTGTTAACTTGTTATGTGTGGTTAATTTAATCTAGTTTATGCACATGGCACAGAATTTCATTAATGTAGAAATGTTACATGAATGTCTTTGTTGGTGCAACTGAGATCTCTGCAAGAGGAGATTGCTGTGGGCTCATACATGGGTGATTCCTGTTTTGGGCCACATATTCATGTCCTTGTGTTTGACTGGCTCTTATTCTTTTATAAAATAAGACAAATCTTCATAACAAACCTATTTTATTATGTGTTAAGGTGTTTTCTATTGCTCTAACAAAGATAAATTGTTATTTTTTATCTCTTTATTATTTAAACTCTGTGATTACCATGTACGTGTCCCTAACAGGGTGGAAAACGTCTGGAGAAATATATACTGTCACGCTTGACAGCGCACGGAGCGTGGTAAAAAGCGCAGGACGCAGGAAGTCGGGGAAAACTCAGGATTTAATAAAAGTGAAAGGCAGGCAAACACGGGTCGACAATACAATGACCGGACCGGGGAAACAAACAGAAACGCGGACTAAATACAACAGACTAATGACAATGATCAGGAACAGCTGGTAAACACGGGGAACCCACACAGGGCTAACGAGGGAGCGTGGCACATGGGAGGAGGAGACGATCGTGGCATGACATATACAAAAAACATCCCATAATTATAATATTTTCAACCCCTGAGCTTGGCAAACATGCATTCCTCATAGCTAAGTATGGTATAGTACTCACAAAATGTATAAACCATAAAATACAATCATTCCAATTTTCAGAAAGCAGACAGCCAAATATGTGGTCCAAAACAGAAATTGCTCAATTACCCAAATGTGAATGGTACAGTAGCTCCAGTGCGTTTTTGTGTTTTTATCTTTTAAGTTCCATCCATCTATCCATTCTCAGAAACTGCTCATCCTGTTCAGCATTGGTGGAGCCTATTTTGGAGGCTATGGGTGCAAGGCAGGGAACAACACCCAGAATGGGGTGCCAACCCATCGCAGGGCACACTTGCACACCACCCACTCACACATGCACACCTATGGGCAATTTGCTAATTCCAATTAACCTCAGCATGTTTTTGAACTGTGGGAGGAAACCGGAGTACCTGAAGGAAATCCCACAATGACACGGGGAGAACGTGCAAACTCCACACATACGGAACCTTGGCAGAGACTTCAACCCTGATGTCAGCGGTTTAGGTTTGAAATATAAAATTTATTTGGGGTTAAAATCTCTATCATCTTTATATTCAATTTTTCAGCAAGCAGCACACTTTTACGTGGAATAGAGCTAGTCTCAAGGACGTTATCTAAGGGTAGCTAGAGGCATTTGAGTTTGCCTTCAGGGTAAAGTCAGCCCTTGGACAATGATCATGCCAATGACTCCTTACTGCTTTAATGTGCTGTGGCTGACAGCCTTGGTGCTAGCAAAAATGTGCTAGCTAGTCAGTTAAATTTAATGTCAATGTCAAAAGCAGTTACAAATATTTAATAAATCCCCTGCAAAATATTTTTGGGCATATCGAATGGTTTATTGTGTGTGTGTAGGTGTGTGTGTGTGTTTATAAATACCTGGATATTTACTGTATATATCCTGTGTTAGTCTGCATACATTTTAAATATATATTTCATTTGTTATAGGGAAATTTATATGAATAACCTTTCATTAGATGCCTGTTTGGTTCTTAACTCAATTTATATACAAAGACAGGATACGTTTAACTGAAGTTTCATTTAAGCCGCTTTAGTCTAGGTCTTCTTAGTTCTGTCAGTTATCATGCAACATAGCTTATGGTAAACTCAACTGAAGGGTAATATTTGAGACAAATAATGCATAATTGATTTCAAATTTATTTATTAGTGACACAAAGTGATTTAAAGTCATTATATATTTTGGAGTAAACTAAAGTTCATGACATACATGCATAATTTGAATAAGACAAATTGAATAGCAGTTACTTTGCACCAAAAATGTCAAGAGCTAATTGCAGCTGCTTTATGAGCGCATGCACAACGGAATACAAATTGCCGTGCCCGCTGTGTAGCTACTCACTTTCCCTTTGGTCTCCTTGTCAACTGCATGTTCTTGACGTACAGTAAAACCGCCTTGCTCGCGTAGCTGATTTGTGTCGCACAACGCACCACCGTTTCCTGGACCGCAGCCCCGCTGTGCGATGGTGACGCACTCTGTCCATAAAATAACGCAGCTCAGCACAGCCTTTAGTTACCCATACGGGAGCTCCCTGGTGTGCATGTATTTTTAGTTTGCGTGTGCTTCATTAGCGGTTTCTAATGGAGGAGCGGGATCAGGAGCGCGACACGCTTGCTCGTGAGTCCGTCACTGTTTATCCGCATTGACAACCGGCGCAACTCAAAGGTGTCTTTCTATATTTTGTGTACTTTCTGCCTAAATACTCTTGCTTCTCTCTTTAAAAAGTCTCACCAATATCATTTGCAGCATATAGAAAGGAAACCTGGAAAACACAAACGCTCCTCTGTGGCTGTTTCTTTAAAGGACGAACGCCAACGTGTATGGGCCAGATGAACTTCTGTCTTTGTCAGACAAAGCCACTCCCCCAAAGTGCTTACGAAGCAAACTCAGTGGCCGAAGGGCACCAGGAATAAGAGAGCGGAGTTTATTCTGGGGAAGGGTATGGCATGGCTCACTGCCCTTGGGGGGCGAACAAAGAGGGAGCCGTTGGGAAGGAATCTGGATCTCATGCAGCTCGCATCATTCCGGTTCACCTGCAGGCCTTCCAGGGAGCGCCGAACGCATATACTCTCATCCTCGTTAGGCCTGGAAATTAGCAGCATGCTGCATTGGATTGACAAGCCCTGGATGATGTTTCTCCGATCAGTCACACCCGTAGGAAAACAGCCTAATTCCAGTGTAAATGATCGAAGTGGACTGGCTGCCTGGAACGCATCTCAACGAGCAGTGTAGACCCGCTGTGACGGGTTAACGTTTGGCTCACGTTTATTTGACTGGCACACACACTCAGGGTATGATAACCGGCTGACATTTCAATGCCCTTCGAAAGAATCATTAAAAAACAGCACATTACGAAAATTTTCACATTACGTCAAAAACTGATTTTGTTTGGAGGCAAGCCATTGTAAATACCGTAGCCTGTGGGAGAACCTGGTGAGCGGACAGGGAATGATATTTATTTGGGGTGTGCACCTTTCCAAGGGTTCAAGTGGGAGGGGGGACTGTACCAAAAAATCGAAGAAAACGACGTCTAGATCCAAAGTTAGATTACCCTACAGAGAGGACTGAACGAATCATCGCATTCGGTCTGACATGAACAAGTTCAGGTTCGTAGTGTCTGGAGAAGATCGTTATTTATGCAAAAACATACATAAAAAGGGACACATAAGATAAGGAACAGGTGACAAGTCAGTACATGCCTCCTTACACCTTATTCAGTCGTTTAAAACAAATATTTTTGCTTACAAATTTTTAACATGGAGCATTAGTCGAAAAAGTTGCAGTGCTTTTTAAAATGGGCGGCCTGCTACAGAGTTCGGGAAAAGCTTTCGAATAAGAACATGGAATTGAAATAAAATATGTAAAATGTATGGCTATTGGAGAATAAAATGCTGAGCATCCAAACTGAGGCTCACGTTTAACAATGGCCCTCTGGAATACTTGAATTAACCCAAGATCACCACAAAAAACCTATTAAAACTAGAACTTTCTCATGTCTGCCTTCTTATACCACCCTGTACGCAGTTTGAATAGAAATAACCAATCTGAAGAAATTTCATTTAAATAAAATGGCCAGTAACGGCCTATGCAAGTTGCTTGCAGGATTGAATAGCTGGAGTAACTTCCGCGATTCTGCAATGAAGAAGTCATTCGATTCCACTATGGCTGTTATGCTGATGTTATACCCCAGACGCCATTCTGAGATCTCATTTTGAGCTGCTGCAGGATATGGGTCCCTTCATTCTGTTTGAGGCACCTGGGGTTGTTTAAAAGGCTACTAATATCCCTGCTTGGAAGGAGTATACATGTATAAGCACAGAGCTGAGAACTGTTGTGGAGTCTCACCATGGAAGGAGATGAAAGCCGTATACATCATTTTTTCCCCACACATTTTCAGTGGAGCCTTGAGCCGACTGAGGCAGCATAGGGCGATATATAGCGTATAAATGCATATAGTCTGCAGTGGTGTCAGCGCGGTACTGGGTGTCTCTGTGTCACATAACTAGTCAGCCATAGCTGGTGACTGATAAAGCCCTTCTCAGGCGCTCAAAGGGCAAGCTGGGGGGGGGGGGGGGGAGGGCTTGCCGGAATTGCCCGGGAGATACTGTAGTAGGAATTCAGGGCTCCATCCTTCCTTAATCTACAGCACTGTCTTATAATTCTTTGTTAATAAAGCGTCTTACACCCGAGATTCCTCCCGCCAACCAATCTCATGTCCAGCCATGGATGTACTGTATATATCCTATACCAAAGCAGGTAGTGTGTGCATATACCATAATTATGTGATATAATATTAATATAATGTATGCACAGAGGCTCTCCCTGACCTATATGCTTTCAGGCACTTGTGTACAGCCTCCAAGAAAACACAGAGTGTGACAGCTGGTTGCTTTCCATTCACAAGTTTGCGGATGTCATTTACACGGCGCTGTAAAATGATCTGGGAAAGGTTGTATTAAAATGACAAATTGAATGTATTAAATGTTACGAGGGACCCGGAAAGATGAACAGACTCGGTAAGGGATTGGGGGACGGAAGCGTGTGACAGTGATTAAAGGAGCCCGCCACAGCGGCCGATCCGCTGACCCAGGGGGTGCCGGTGCTAGTGGCGTGTGAAATCGGGGGGGAGGGGTGAGCAAGTTGCCGTAAAACGGTCACCCAGCAAATGGGGGCAGCGCGTATCACCAGGAGATAAAGAGGCAAGGATCTGTTCTCATTTATTCTTAATGATGTTGTGCGAACAGGGCTGCTGGTATGACTGCCGCTTTAAGCTTCTTAAGGGCATGGGTCTCACCCCTTTGGGGCCCCCTAACAATTTGGAATATTTCTGACTTTGTTCTTGTAATTTTCTCCATCTTGCATTTAATCACTAGGTCTCATATAGTATTAAATGGTACTAGCATCCCATTCACCGGGGTCCCCTGGCTTTATGCTCTGACTTAACTGGGTATGGAAGATGAAAATGGATTATGGATTAGAAAATAATGTGCATTCCTATATATTGGGAAGAGGAAGGAATTTGGGAGAAGACTTCTGCATCACAAAAAATCAGAGAGTTTTTAGGTATATACCCAAGAAAAAGATATATTGTCCTTCTGTGAAATTAACAGTAAACTGGAAATGTCCTAACCACAATTGCTTAAATCAGACCATTCAACAGCATGAGATGAGTGCTAAAGCTTTTACGTCAAGGCTCCTAAGAATGGAAACAGGACGTGCGTTTTGATTTTGCTTCTTTCGCTTTTGCACTTTCACTGAGATAATATGGTTGCATCAACGAAATGCACTGGCAGAATGGGAAATTTAGCACCTGCTCTAGCGTGGTCCTAAAATGCTTGGCGTTGCAAATGCAACACAGTAATAAATGAGAAAAATAAAGGACACTGACGAAGAGCTGATAACTCGTATGTGCTTTGCTGTTTCTCCTCTCTAATTATGGCTGCCTCAGGGAAAAATGGCAAAACAGTACCACCTCTTTTCTCTGTGAATTTTATGTGTGCTGTTAAAGAGGGACAGAACACCTCACTTTTTAGAGGATCTGAAAGTCTATCTGATGTGTGTATTGTTGTATTACAGGAATAATTAAAAAAAATATTTAGATATACAGTACCAGTGAAAATTTAGGACACACCTGCCCACAGAATGGTGCTTTTATACTATTCTCCACATTTTAGAATAATTATGTAGACGTTAAAACTATAAAATGACATGTACGGATTATTCAATGACTGAAAACGTATTAAACAAAAACGTGGTTGGGAGGTGATGGGGGACAGCCTTGTGGGTTGGGACTCAGAAGGTTGCTGGTTCAAATCCCATAGTCAGCAGAGTGATCCCACCACGGGGCCTTTGAGCAAGACCCTAAAGCCCAATACCTCCAGGGACTGGCTGACATTACTGTCTCCTCTACACCAGTTCCATGAGGTGGTCTCCTGGGACGCTCTTCCAGATGTCCTGAACAAGGTCCCACATATATGCTCAGCACTTATTGGCTGCTTTTCCTTCACTCTCTGGTCAAATTTCTCCAAAACCATTTATACTGTGTTTAGGTCAGGTCACCAGGTCATGTGATGTGACACTCCTGCACTCTGATTTTGAGCATTGTAATGAAACACGTATGTGAATTTTGAAATTTTCACAGAATTTCTCTACTCAAAAGTGCTATGTTGATGGGTAACTATAAGCCTTCAGTTGTGCATGTAACAACTATTATATCATTCTGATGATACTTTGCTTTATATTTTGTTTATGTAAGATGGAAATTGCCCATTGAGGACTTTAACCATAAAGAGTCAATGAAGAGCTCCTTAAATTTCAGGAGAAAGTTGAATGTGCTTTTGTGCTCAGCATGACTTGTATTAAGTGTTAAGTTAGGATGGATGGATGGATGGAAGGAAGGAAGGAAGGAAGGAAGGAAGGAAGGAAGGAAGGAAAAAACGAGTACCTCCAGTATGGGCGAAAAGGCCATGAATGGATTATGTTTGAATTGTGAGATTAGATAAAACTGTTTCATTCGTTATCTGAACCGTCTTAGTAAATATTGGGCGTAATAAATAGACAATGGAATACCAAACAGAACATACCATATGTAAGCCATTGAATGGCAAAGAGAAAAGTGATCATCTAAAATTATGTTTCCCTGAATGTCAAATATCGTCATCGACTGTCTGTATCCTTTTTGGGGGAACGGCTCATTTTGCTCATTTTGCATTCCGATCGTATCCAATCCCAGTGAGCGCCATCTCCCTCACTTGGTCATGTGTGCATTTCTGTGGAGAGATGTGGAGAGTCGAAACGGAATGATGTGGACGTTCCGTTTGAGGCGCTTTTTGTCTGCGTCAGCTTCGCATCACATGGGACGGATGCATCGCCCGCGCGGCGATCTTTATCTGAAGCTGAAAAACACCTGCTGGCCGCGTCGCGTTTTAACCGTTCGTGGCCCGAAAACGTGCGATAAAATATACGTGTTGTGATGTATTTCTGAAAAAAAAAAAAGAAACGGGCACTTGGCAGTGACTTGAAAGGGAATGGCATTAATTATGTGGGTCTACCCCCCCCAGCAGCCATCTGGGAGCAGATTACTCATAATTCTATTCCGTTGCATCTGGCCCCCCTATTCAAATACGTTTTCATCGCTGCGTTGTTTCTGTCGCTGAGAGGACCCAGGAGTTTGGCTGTGATAAGAATGAGGGACGGGGGTGGCCCGCCAGCCAGGCCTCATGTATCGCGCGGCCGACAGCAGGGGGCGCTCTGTCTGGGTAAATACTGCCCGCAGGGGCGTGTGTGCATGTCTGCATACCAATGCAGAATGTGTCATGTGGCTGAGTGCAGCTGGGTAAATACGCCACACAGGGGAGTGCTTACGGGAAGGGAGGGCACACTGCCACACACGTCAGTCTGGTCGTGTAAACTCATGAAGGTCACCTGGTGTAACGCACGGAAGTGTCCTTTCAGGGGACATGGCATACAGATCCGTGCCCCCTACTCGTCGGACCACACAAAGAGCACCAAAGTACCATCGACTTCAGGTTTTATTTATGTTTGTTGTGAGGGATTATGGCCAGTAGGTCTGGAGAAAGACCTACAGCAGACTTGCTGTGTCATTTCAATACTCTGCTTCGCCTGAGAGATCCCCTTTCCGAAGCCAAACTTATGCTCGAGAATCGATTTGGCCTAAACCAAAAGGGCCAAAGACACGGACTGTCTGTGGGTCCCTGAGGATGGGATTGGAAAACACTGGCCTAGTCAATGACCGAGTTTACAAACAGAGCTAACATGGATATATCTGTTACTAGGTAAGTGGTATCCAGTTTAGTAAATATGGTTGACTTTTCCTGACCAAATAAATAGGTTATTATCCATGCACAGATGAACATGACATAGTTAGATACATCACATAGGTCTGAATATGTGGGTAAGTCCAACTCGCAGAAGTGCATAGCAGGTAGGCTCACAAAAGGGTAAATGCATCGCAATAGTGGCACGTGCCAGATGTGCCAGAGGAAGAAATCTAAGGTCTCCCTCTGTCAGTCCAGTCTGTGCTCCCCTTACACCTAAATGGAACATTCCGGTTCCCACTCATGGTATGTCCACATGAGGCCATGGGACTTCATGTTGGAAACGGACCCACACTCACGAACAGAGCACACAGTCATGCACACACGAGCCAGTCAGAGCTAAAGCGACTGATTTTCCATTGTCTCCCTATTTCATGTAATCGACAATTAAATTCATAAAAATTTATCGCGAACATTTTCTTCAAGAGTAATTAAGTTGTGAGAAAAGGGGGATTTTTCTTGTGTGGACTTTAATGGCTTTCACTGTCACGGCATGTTTTCTATCCAAACACTTTTGCTGTGACTTCACGTCATCTGAGGTTTTAGTCTAACCGGCATAAAACAGGTGCCACTCAAAAATTCTGTTCATCTCTTTGTCTCTCTCAAAAATTAAAAGCAGCATCGCTTGTCAACAATTTGTTAGTGATGCATGACATATGTTCAAACGTGTACCCTGTTTTCAGACCACTTTCTAACCTCACTAAGCTGAGGGTCGAGAATGGAGACAGAATTTTACTCTCCCTCAGTGTCAAAAACTAACCAGGTTAGGTCTCGAAGCAATTAATCTGAGCAAAACAATTACTCTGTGTCACTGTAGATTAGCCCTCATCGGCATAGTATTAAATCTTGTTTAGCTCTGACTTGATTATATATGAGATGGCTTTTTTTGTACTAGTAGAGGACCATCTGGATAACACTAAATAAATAAAAATGCTACTAAAACAGCCGGCTGGCCATCAGTACAAAATAGCCCAGGAGCCTGAGTGCCAAACGCATAAAAGGAAGTGAATTGCAACTTTTCCGACAACGGAGTCTGTCGCAGAGCAAGCAGCATTGAAGTAATAGGCACTTGTACTGGCTGTGTCCTGGCTGTGTCCTGGCTGTGTCCTGGCTGTGT
>JABFEB020000033.1:7014351-7027479 GCA_019775895.2 Stomatorhinus ivindoensis | reverse complement strand
AGAGCAAGCAGCATTGAAGTAATAGGCACTTGTACTGGCTGTGTCCTGGCTGTGTCCTGGCTGTGTCCTGGCTGTGTGCAAGGTACAGTAACAGGCCAATGAGGGGGATTGTAGCAAGGCCAGGATTCTCTCTTCACAGGGGACCTTATGTGGTTCTCCGTCACGTTCCAGTCAGTTCAGACGTGTTCAGACACGGAGATGTGTGTAATGGTGAAACATACAAAAATGTTTATGATTACAGTCTGCGTAATAGTTCGTAGGTGAGTAACCATTGACAGTTTATTCTACTTCTACTGTATTTTAGGAAATGGTGAAATGTCGACACTGTATGTCATCCAGTCCTGTAAATTGTACTTTTTGTAGTCCTGTGTTGTTTCCATCCTTTTGTTTTTTTGTGCACTTTGGTCCTGGAGGAACGATGTTTCGTTTGACTGTAAACTGCGTTTATGTCTGAGATGGCGAATAAACCTGCTTGACTTGACTTGACTACCTCACTTGGAAATAGGGATTTTGTACACTAAATACTGCTTTTTCACTGGCATGGGTGTACTTTTGATGTGATTTGATAAGGACGACAAGCCACACACAGATGGTAAAGACTGAAACATGGAACGATATTTGGAGAATGGAACCCATCAAATAACTGATTGCGGAATCTCCGGCTAAGTTTCTTCAGTAAATTCACAAGTATTAAATAAATTCGTAACACTTCACTTGATCAGTATGTAAATAATTTTCTGGTATTTTTGGTTAATTAATGCATTGAGTAAGAGTGTACTACTACATTATTTGTGCCCTGTCGGGTAAAGTATTACCAGTAAATTTCTTATTTATCCTACTGAATCAAATGCGATTCATTTTAGAGGAAATGTCTTCTGTTCCCTGGCTAGTTTTCAGTGCATAACAGAATACAGAGAGGAGCTAAGGATTCTGGGTAGGATGTCAGTCCATGGCAGGGTACTCATACACATACTAAGTGGGATTTGGAGTTCACCTCTACAGCATGCTGCTTGAATGTGGGAGGAAACCGGGGGGGGGGTAGCTGAGAGCAGCCCAGGTAAACTCTGGAAAAATGGTCAATCTTGGAAACTGAACTGCACTCAGAACCTGACGACATATACATACATATATATATACACAGTACATACACACACACACACATACATACACACACAGTATATGTGGGTGTGTATATGAGTGTGCGTACACTCTCTTAGGAATGCAAGGTGTTGTGTGTCTGTGCTGAAACATCAGAGAATATTCTCCAGGTTCCGGACAAACTGTGCCGTGGAAACTGAATGTCAGAAAAGACGAGGGATGTCACAGCGGCTCAGGACAAAGACTCCAGCACAGGGTGACGTTGGCAAGCTGATGGGTGGTAAAATGGATGAATTGCGTCTGACATTGTATTGTGATGCAAATAGACGTGACAGATGCTGCTCAATCTGCTCAGTGATGCTAGTAGATGGGGCACAAAAATACTAATACTAGTATCGGTATTGGGTCCAATGCCATGCTGATGTACCCGTACTCATCTACTTGACAATGTGCCAGTGCTTATAACCGATACCACTGGAGGAAGCAACATATTGTTATTGAGCAAAATAAACGGGGCCACAAAATGTCTGTGGTTCGGAAGTTAATGACGAGAACATAGCAGACAGCAAACTGTGCTCTACAAAATATCAATATTTTTTGGCTGAGTGCCCTGCTTGGTGCTACTGTACATGCGTGTGTGTCATGCTTTTGTGTGTGTGTTGGGGGAGGATTTCAGTATTATTGCTTATCCTGATATTATAAAAGGAAAATATTACTATTTTTTTTAGACATTGCCCAGCCTTAACAGGTATCGTATCAGTGAGTACCAGAAAACAAGAGTCAGTACTTGTACTTGGTCCAGAAAGAGGAATAGTATTGATGTATCCCTACTGGTAAAATAAAGCAGTTCTTTGGAAAACATGTAAACATTAGATGTATTATCTGCAAACCTGAAAAAGGTATATATACTGTACTTCAAAGGTGGCTATTTTCCCATGTGATTGACTTTAATAAATCATCCTTGATCACTTTTCCGGTGTATAATATATGAAGTTCTGTAGTTTCTTAAATTCTACTGGGTCCATGACTTTTTAAAACTTTGAAAAATATCAGAAAGTCCCAGGACATCTGAACATTCTCATTGCTGGTAAAGAAATCAAATTGACCTTCTGTTTCTTGTGAGCTTGTTTGTCCTTCAGTGTTTCTTCAATATGTTGTCTTACCATTCTGAGTACTGCCTTTTTATTTATTTATTTTTTTTAGTCTGTAATTTCTCCCTTGATGAAAATTACTGGAACACACCACTCATTTATACTGCATTGAAATTTCCACCTTTTCCTCAGTAGATATTCTTCCTTTTTCAGACAGACAAGTGGCTTGCAGGTTTCTCATAGCGACCCCTTAACTGACAACACAGAGATGGACAAAATAGAATGATATTGTTTGAAAGACCCTCACAAGCCAACATGAGCAAACGTGTTTCTATCTTCTGGTATCTCTTTAATTATGGATTGCTTCCTTGCTGCTTTCATGCAGCAGGGCAAAGAGTGGATTCCAGGCTTAGGGTTGATTTCTTTCTATTGTTTTTGGGATTTCATTGGCTGTGAGACCAAAGCTGCCACAGGGGCTGCTTACTGATTGGTGCAATGCGAACGACATCGTGCCTGACTATACGGTTCATTGCACTGGCTTACTGTGCTTTGTTGTTCCGCGGTCTGGATGGAAGTGCCCCTCCCAATGGCACATTTATAATGCAGGTACCCCAAAGTTCATCTGAGAGATGTCGCGCGCACTGAGTCCTGCCATCTGCTCTCCGCATGCTACTGCCAGCAAAGTTTCAGTTAATTTCACAAACCGCCTCAAACATTTTTCTGGTGGCTGGTATCAGCCACCTCCTGTGTTTAGTGCTCGCCTATAAACGGCCAGCAAAATCAGCTGCGGTGTCTCGTTCTTTTGCCTGCAGCCTTACAAGCATGTTTTACTGTCTGTGACTCAATGTGGAAAATAAACTTTTAAAAACAGTGGAATTGTGTTCATCACTTTTACTACTCTAGTATAGCCTGTCAAGACCCTTTATCCATAATGAGCTGAGTAATTAATGGCTCTAGGGTGATGATGTCTATTCAGCTGAGGCCCAGGCTGAATATAGATGCCAACTGTCATTAAGATGATGCTTGGTGAGTTTGAAGAAGAGTCTAGAATAGGTATTAAAGTTGTTTATGTGGCCCAGTGAAGAAGGTTCTCTCTCTTCTAATGAAGAACACTTCTTGTTCACTCCTTTTATTGTGTCATGAAAATTCATCTTGGATGGTGTCACATTGGTCTATTGCAATGGTGTAGGGCAGTGCTTCCCAGTCTGGTTCTCTGGTTCTCCCAACTTAGGGAGCTGGGAGGGAGCAAAAATGTGGACCAGCTGTCGGTCCCCAAGGACTGGATTGGGAAATACTGGCAGAGGGTACTAGGCAGAGGTGCAGCCAGTCGGTCACAGGGCACACAGTTTATAGACACAGATCAGCCAGAAAGAATCCAACACTACAAAAGCAACTGCAATCTGCAGTTATGAGGCCAACGTGCTGTCCTGGATTTTGAAAAGAATATTTAAAACACCTTTCATGCAACATATTACATTCATTTTATTAGCATCTATCTTCACCACAATTATGAGCAGATGGACTAGACACTTAAACCACCCACCACTCTACACTCAATGCTATACAATTTTATAGCCATTAAAATGTAATAGCATTTGAATGAAATGAATGGAACATTAACAAAAAATAGAATTGCCTTTATTTATTTCTCAAAAAAAAACAAAAATCACACCCATGTCTAAAAATCAATTGTGAGATTAGTTTTTCTCCCGCTGTGGATTAGAACATTGCAGTTTGCACTTCTGCGACGGCACATCCTGCCTAAACAATGCATGCATTGATTTTATTTGTTCTTGCATTCCGAGCAACATTAATAGTCCCCGTACAGTCAATTGTGCTGAAGGTCTTGCAGAGTATCACTCATGTTCTGCTTGCCAGTGGCATGGTGGGGATTCATCCATTCATCCATTTTATGTGAGCACTTGTCCTACTCAGGGTGATGGGAGGGGCGGAGCCTATTCCAGAGGCTATGGGCACAAGGCAGGGAACAACCCAGGATGGGGCGCCAAGCCATCGCAGGGTGCACTCACAAACCATTCACTCACACATGCGCTGGATAATATAAGATAATGTTTAATTTATTTAATTAAGCTATTTTATATGGCATATGAGTGTGGCACGAACCCTTCAACCTACAAATTTACATAATAATGTAACGACTGCGCGCGGGCGAGCGGGGAAACAGGCGAGAGCCGTAGATGCGGGAAATGGGGTTTTATTTAAGGCTGAGAGGATGACTGGGGAGCACACGGCAAACCACATCAATGACAGACCTAGGGAAACAGACTCGAACGCGGACTAAATACACAAGTCAAGAAGAGAATAACAGGCAACAGGTGACACCAATCAGGAATTAACACGAGGAAACGAGGGGGGCGTGGCACACAGGAGGATGGAACGAGCAGGCCATGACAAATAATTATATCTGTAAAGGTAAAATTGTACGCACTCTTCACTTTTTTCACTTTTTCCAAGCTAATTTTTTTCCAGGCTAAATATATATTTTACTATTTTAAATAAATCTCTAACTATTAACTCATTAAGATGCTAAAAGTGAATTTAATGACAAATTCTTCTCATCTCTGCCAAGTTAATTAGAATTTAACTGAATTTTGAATTTTAACAGAAGACATTATTTGAATTCAAAGTCTGGAAGCTAGAAGAAGGGTATAATGTTTCACCAGGCCCTACAGAATGTGCATGTGATAATTTTCAGGTTTCTTGGGTGATGGGAAAGTTTTTATGACACTAATTCTTTAGTCATATGATGGAACAAATGTAAACTTCTCATAGTCAGTGTGTACTTAAAGAGCAATTTTAGCCTATCGCTATTTTTGAATGGTAAATTATACTTTACTTAGTGACAGGGCTGTCCAGGGAATACATTGTTGCCGTTCCGACAGCATCTAGCTATTAAAAATGTATAAAATCTCAAGCTGCAGGACAGAAACACCAGGATGAACTCTTGCAAAGGCTTGAAGGTAAACTTAAACTATTCATCTACTGATGAGCATCTGATAACCACAGCCACTCTAGACTTACGGAATCGCATCCAGGACTACGGTGTGATTCCAGTGGGGGAGGGTAAAAATAGACCACACAGTAATTCTAACTGTTGCTTCACACTCCTCTCACTGGGGAGTCTGAATGTTCTGTGTGTGTGGAGTTTGCATGTTCTCGTTATGACTTGTGGGTTTCTTCCTGCAACCAGAAGACCAGTATTTCAACTAACTAGCATTGCTAAACTGCACACTATATGTGTGTATGTGGCCCGTGATGGACTGACATGCTTTCCAGTGTGAACCCCTGCACTCTCAGAAAAAAGGGTAAAAACTTGTACCTGTGCTTGTCACTGGGGCTGTACCCTTGTAATTGTACCTTTTAAAGTACAGAAA
Source organism: Stomatorhinus ivindoensis (assembly GCA_019775895.2). Lineage (NCBI taxonomy): Eukaryota > Metazoa > Chordata > Actinopteri > Osteoglossiformes > Mormyridae > Stomatorhinus > Stomatorhinus ivindoensis. The sequence goes on along the minus strand of JABFEB020000033.1, from coordinate 7,021,895 downwards.
TATACATCAAAGGTACAAACAGCATTATTGTACTATCAATGGTACAGAAATGCTCCTCAGAGTCTATTTCTGTACCTAAAAGGTACATTTACCTAGAGCAAAAGGTACAATTGGTAGACTCTTGATGGTACAGTCCCAGTGACAAGCAAAGGTAGAATTTCTTTTACCCTTTTCTGAGAGTGTGCCATCTGCTGTGTTACTTGTCTGAAGATTCCCCTTTATCCCTGACCAGGATTAGCCATTAGAAGTTGGCTAGATGGCATTTAAATTGCAATTTTGAGACATTATCATTTACACATATTTACAGCTTGATATTTTGTTTAATCATACTGGTAAAAGCCCTTGATGCCCACTCTTCATATAGGAGCCTTTAAAGGGAAACAGCTGCCTTAGCGGAATTCATTCATGTTTCTGTACTTACTGATATCCATGGTTTATAAACAGTATTGTATCTCTAGTGGTTTTTGAAGAATAAATGAGTCATGTATTTTGAAGTCAGACATTAATTTCATGCAAAATCAATTTTACAATGATTACATTGTTCATTACAATCATATTCACAGTGTGGTAGTTTGGACAGAAATCTCTAAAATAATTGTTTTTGCTGTAAATGGTGAAGCAGGCAAGAAAATAAGTGAGAAATGTAACATTTAACTAACATAAAAAAATAGAGCTTCAACCTGACTTTCACTACAGTAAGTAAACATCCATCTTTGGTCCATCCATCCATCTGTCCATCTTCTATCCATTTTTCCAGCAAGGGGTTCAATATAATAAAACCTCAAGCTGAATTTATTTTTCCTTACTTTTGATACTACAGTGGTTTTGAGTGAAAATATTTTATACTTAAAAATATGTTCCACTTTAGCAATATTATTTGTCTATCAATTTCCTAAAAATCCGACTGCTTTTCAGTATTCTAAACCTAATATAATTACAAATGTCTGAGTTTTGTTATATATGTATGGTGTCTGTGAAACACTCACAGGAAATAGTATATTCTTTCATAATATACCTATAAACATGGAGAAAGAGATTTTCCACACACAATCTGTAACTTGTCTGCTGAGCTATTTTTTCAGCTTGAAGCACAAGAACAGGTACATCCTTGTGAGCAGATGTCTGTCCCTATCACTATCCAGTCTCTGACAAATATAATTGCTCACAAAACCACACAATATGTTGTTCATTTACTTCAGGGGTGGCCAATCTTGTCCGCAAAGGGCCGCTGCGTATGCGGGTTTTCACCGCAGTCCCTAATTAGATTACTAATTAGAGGACTGATTGGTTGAAGAGTCCTCACACTTGGGTTTGAACAGCTGACCTAAAGGTTACCCCAAAAACCTGCCTACACACCGGCCCTTTGCGGATAAGATTGTGCACCTTATAGTTTACCTTATAGGTGTTTGTTTGGATTGTGGCGGAGGAACTGAGAACACAAACTGAACCGACAATTTCCGAGTAGCGAGGCATGAAGCCAGCACAAACCACTGTGGGATCCTGCACTATTTCAAATAAAACTAGCTGTTGAAATGTATGATAATGAATGATAAATAAAATACAAAGGTAAGATCTTGCCTATGTGATAAATCCACAATATCAATAGTAATTACAGTTTTTTAGCCTCAATGTTATTTGAGCGATCCCTGTTGATCGCTGCTTTTAACCCAAACCCTTCTTCTAGAATGCAATACAGGTCAAGAGAAAGGTCAGAGGTGAAAAGTTCACCCAAGAGGACGTCGCTTTCCGTCTCATTTTTCCAGTAGATCTAAAATTCTAATGCTCAAATCCCTTCAGAAACAGTGTGTCAGCTCAAGTAGAACTGCATGTCCTTTGGCTGGACCATAACTGTACCGAAGAGACCAATGGTGGTCTGAGTAGCCAATTAAGAGGCCGGGAGCAAATCCCAAGTGTCAGACCGAGAGGGGAACTACAGGAACCCGCAGACAGGGTAATCATCAATCAGTTATTAAAATGGCTCCATAGAAAGGGCTGAGAGATTTTACAAAAAAAAATACCCACACAGGAAGAATTAGGTCACCATAGTCAAAACTTTCAAATTAATTGCAGGTAGAATTGGGGCTTTGTTCAGGGAGACTTTCACTGTATAATTATAATTACCAATTGCATAAAGCATTAGAAATAAATACAAATAACTTTTCAACCATTTTAAGCAATAACATAGCACATAAACATAGTGGTAGCAAAAAAATGTGGCCCAATATTAAAGCAAAATTCTCTTGTTCATTCCAAAGTTCCCAGCCACTAAACAGAGGGTGAACAGTGTGTGATTGACTGTGGACTGTTATCATGGAAGAAATTGAACTGCTGAGCATGAAACTGAAAATTGTGCTTAGCCTTACTGACAATCAAGCCATTAGACCACTTACCCAAATCTTGAAACATTTGTATTATTTGTATGTGTGTGTGTGTATATATATACACACACACACACACACACATGAAAATGGATGCTTCAAATAAGTATGGGTGCTGGATAAATGGCTTTTAGCTACTGAAAAGCATTTTAATTTAGCACATTTTAATCTCAAGAGGTCTTCGCTAGGATTTTCACCTTTCCTTGTTTTTTCTACACACACACACACACACACACACAAGCACACACACACACAGACATGCACACTCATGTTCTGATCCTAATCAGTCATGTTGTTTCCAGAGAGTCATTCAAAATGGGTTTTTTTCTTTATTTCTCTGTTTTACTTGTGGATCCTGATGTGAAAAGTCCATTGTCTGACATCGCAGCCAGTGTAGACTACCTCAAATATTTGTTCATGGCCAGAGTGGCGTATTCTCCCGAAAGTGTTTTGTTTAATGAAGTGCAAGCTTGTTGAATGACAAACAGATGGCGCTTTTTTACCTAACAAATTCCTCAATGCATTACTAATGAGGTTAATCTATGTCCCACTGGGCAAAAAAAAAATATTAGCCTCTCTTTTCATCCACATTACTGGAAATTCTGTTACGGTAGAAAAAAAACATTGCATATGTTCACATACAGATGACTGAAATTGTTTGATTTATTCATGTATAGTGTTTGAATACTAATAACATACTAACAAATGATTCTGCTATACATGGTGACAGTAATCCAGTGCTCATTGTAGATGGTATTTGAGTGACATATACCATCAAGCACTATACCAGTAGATGATATATGGATCACATATACCATCAAACCCTTCATTGTTAACCAATTCAAAACGGAAGGAAAACATAATGTTGGAATGGTTTGGAAAAGGAGTATTGTTTACCTGCTGGTGCCAGTTGCAATAGAAACAGGGGACATTAAATGTCTTGCTTAGAATGTTCCATGGCAAGATGCTGAGCTTAAGTATTAACGACAATGAGAATTCTCGCTGTGTCTGGAAGGTAAACATTGACTGGTGTTGCTGAATCACACTCAGGTGAAATCCAGGAGTTTCCTGTACATTTTTATTTTTCCACTAATACCCTGTTGCAGTTGGGTGTAAACAAAACACATCCCATCAAATGTGTAAAACTTACCGATCAACCACTGCTTGCCAGTATTTTACCATGGTTTATGGACCATGGTTAATCATTCCCTGTTTGGATTCCGACATATTGGGAATGCTCCTACTCACTGGAATAAATCTTACTCATGGTTTGTTTGTTATGTTCTGGGGTGAGATTAATGCATCCCAATCCCCCCCCCCCCTCTCTCTTTGGACCTCTCATTTTACTTTCACTGATAGCAGGACAGCTGTCCTTTCATCTGAGACATTGTACTCTTTAATCTTGCACCCTTTGAAATGAACTTTGATATATGGCAGTCACTGACATGCATAATACATTTTGCTAAATAAATTAAAAGCAGTTTAACCAGCCAATTGTTCTCAACTGGTTTCAATGTATTTTAACCAGGAACTTCTGAGCATGGTTTCTTGAGTCTCAGCTCCTGCTGTATGGAGGTTAAACAAAAATATGAGGTTCACTAGTATAAAATGTTTGAAACCTCTGTTTACAGGGTTGTTGTTTTGTAATTCCTCCAAATAAATGTGTAATTGTTGGCTTAAGTCATGAATCATTTGCCATCAGCTCCCCTGCCCAGTAAAGACTCAGCCCCCCCATCCATTAATCTCCAACTATGCCCCTCTCTGTTTGTACTGTATGTAAGAAAAGGTACCTTGCAGTTAAAATACTTTAATATTAGTATGTACGCCTGCTCATTAATACAGACAGCCCACTCCTCCAAATATTAACGAAAAGCCTAGCTTGCATGATTTAAGCAATTTTGAAGGTGTTTGTTGGTGTTTCCAGCATCTCAGAAAGATCCACATTTTCATAGTATCCAGAGTTTGCAGAGAATCATGCAAACGAAAAACATTCAGTCAGCAGCAGTTCTGTGGGTGAAAAGACCTTGTTAATGAGAGAGGTTAGAGGAGAACAGCCAGATTCGTTAAAGCTAACGGAAAGGCCACAAGTGCAAAAACAACAGCTCAGTACAACAGTGGTATGTAGAATGGCTTCTCTGAATGCACAAATTGTGTACCCTCGAAGCAGTTCTGGAGGCAAAAATGCGGCCTGTCTGGTACTAGCTACTATAGGAGTACCTTATAAACGGCTACAGATTGCATGTCACATGATATTAACATAAGTCACAGTACCTTCTCATCCACTGATTTATTTATGTGTGGATACACTCCGGTCATTTCAATTCCTCTAGAAAGACATACTGTAATTTCAGGTTTAACTAGTCCGTTACACAACAATGGTATCTTGCTGCAATTTACACACTGCTTTAATTACAACTGGCAGTTTACTGGGAGCTCCAGAATGAATCATTTCTCTGAGATGCTTTCGCTGTTTCCTACCATTTGCTCTGACAGGTTCCTCGTGCTGAATGGCTAGGCTGGGGGCAGTCCAATTCGCAGAGTTGCATGCAGAAAGCGAGATAAGGCCTCATTTAAATAACTGTCATGTTCTCAGCATATGTCTGAGGTCACTAATCAGTGGGCTTGGGTTTTTTTTTTTTTTTACGTGTTCTGTTAAGTAAGTAGTTTGGAACATGACACTCATCAATAACAATTGTTTGGCTCTACTATTTTTGAACCTTTTTAACTTGCCTGCCCACTGTGGTATGCCGCACTCTTCAGTGCATACTGAGATTTTCGCCATGTCAGGATTACTTTTTTGCGTGCAAAAGCTGTCTGTCAGATAACTGGAGCATCTGATCCAAAGAGCACAAATTGTGCTCCATAATCGATGTGATGCCCATGCACAGTGCTGAAACTGAATGAAGTGCCGTCATTTGCATTCAGAGATTAATTCTTGTGACAACATTTCACGAGGAGTCATTTGCACAATGATTGCATGGACATAAAAACCTTGCAGTAATTGGTTTGGCGTTGTATAATACATTTGGAAGTGCTGTACAACCATTGCCATGTCTTGACTTTTTTTCAAGGGAATTTTTGTATAATGCCAATTTTTCCAGTATCCAATTTCAGATTCTTCAATAAGGTAATATGATGATAGTGTTACAGACAGTAATACAGGCAGGAAAAGAGTGACAATCAATTGAGCAGCTCCAAGACAACAGGGGTTGGACAAAGGAACTGAACTCACTGGGGAAAACTACAAAATAAAAGGATCATGAATGATCAAAACGAACAAGAAACCAAACAGACTAAACTAAGACCATGAAATAATGACCATAAGGGAACTAAGCGGACAAAGGGAACAGGACTCAGGAAAACTGGGTAATACTGGGAACAGGACTAGGAAACAAGTAGAACAAAAAAATCACAAAACACACAGTGATCTCTACACAATTACTGACTACAGAACGGAGTAGGACAGGCACTTACATACACCAAGACAACTGGGCTAATGAGTGAGCAGGAGTGGAACATGACCAATACAACCAATCAATGGAGACGCAAGGCAACAAGTGGAGTTAGCTCACAATAACGAACACTGAATTTAGGAAACTAAACAGATACCAAAACTAGAAAACATACCCATACACTAGTGATACAATACAAAGACAATAAAAACAGTACAGGAATAGAACACAAACAGGGCAAACCATTGACAATAATACTAAGAAAACAACAAACACTAATAAATACAAAAAAAGAGATGAAGTTGGCCTCTAGCTAGACTCGAACCCATTACCTGAGCTATACGCTCTACCCCTAGAGCTGTGTGGCAGTCCAGGGTGCTGGAAAAAACACACTAGGGCTACAAGACAAGGAGTGGAAATGTGGGATGGCCAGTGACACCTGCTGGCCAAACGGGGAAGAAACACCAAGGGCTGGGTTGGACAGATAGCTACTTTAACTGAGTTAGACACGGAACAAACACAACGTTTACAGCCAGAACTGGATTCAGATGTGCAACCCAGAAGGCATGAGCATAAATTCTGAAGAATCCAAGATGAAACTTGGCTGCACTCTGTCAAGCCTATTCAAGGGTTCTCAACCAGCATGTTGTCTGTGAGTGCCTTTACTTAGCCTTTTTCATGAAGTATGACAGCGGCTCTGCAACATCAGTAGGCTTGAATGTCAATTACGTTGTCTGATTACGAGTCATTTCGAGACCTCCATTCATTTTCCATAACTGTTTATCCAGCAAAGGCTTACAGAGTCTATTCCAAGTAGCGCAGGACAAAAAATAAGGGAAACCCTAGATAAGTTGTTAGTCTATTTTATAGGGCATTCACTTATGCACATGATCAAAAACTATGGCCAGTTTAGGGACACCAGTGCACCTAAACCACATGTTCATGCACTGCTGGAGGAGATCCCACATGCACATCGTTGGGACAGAAATCAAACCTGTAACTGCTGGAATGAGGTCACAGTACTACCAGAAGAGCCATTCTGAGCCATGTATTTTCTAATAATGTGTCAGCAAGATGAACTTGCTAAACCTGTACTAACTTTTTGCATACAAAAAAATCAGGTAAGAGTTATAATCAATTATTTTCACAGGGGCAACGTAAAAGGAGGGGAAGTTAGGACAATTAAAAGTGACAGGACCCCTAAAGAATTTGGATCATATTTGGATTGGTCTTGGTTGAGGGCCTAATAAGACCTGCTTTCATAAATGGTTATTTGCAGTTATTTTACACATAGGATGTATATTATGCAAGACTGCAGATACACAACAATACAAATTGTGAGTCAAGGCATATCAAAATGATTCATAATAGATCATTTGTTGACATGTGGTTGCAATGGAAACACATCTTTTTTAATCGACGCTTCGCATTGTTCTTTTTATTTTTGAATGCGCTTTCATCCGACATCAAATCTTATTAAAATAACTTTATAACTTTCACTAAACCTTAAAACTTTTCCGAGGCATGCTTGATAAGCAGTTTAGGCTAGATGAATGTTATCCTCTTTGCTGGGATATCTGGCTGAGTTTTCGAAGTAAGCATGCTGTGTAAAAAACAGATGATGTCGAGCCATACTGGAGAAATGCATAAATGCTAATATCCCTACATTGTTGGGGGGGGGGGGCGTCCTTTTAAAGGTACTTCATTCAACTGC
>JABFEB020000033.1:6988787-7001980 GCA_019775895.2 Stomatorhinus ivindoensis | reverse complement strand
GGAAGAGTAAGGGGCCCCAGCGCATTACAGGGGTCTCAGAGGGGCACGGATACCCTGGAAGAGTAAGGGGCCCCAGCACATTACAGGGTCTCAGAGCGGCATGGATACCCTGGAAGAGTAAGGGGCCCCAGTGCATTACAGGGTCTCAGAGGGGCACGGATACCCTGGAAGAGTAAGGGGCCCCAGTGCATTACAGGGGCCTCTGAATACGAAAAATTCATATGGTTGAGGAACATTAAACCTCCACTTGGCAAATTCTACCATGGGGGACCTGTATTTCTTCTGATTGAAAGTGGCAGTACTAGGTGGGAAGGGGGGGGGCAGGAACTTATAAGTACACACCTGCACATGCAGAGATGTTCAGGTCCAGAAAGCAAAAATCCAGACCAGGATTTTGTTACAGCCAACCAGTTGAGTGCTCTGTGACTGTGCCTCTTTATACTCGGCTGGTTAGTTGGTCTGGATTTTTACTTTGTGGACCTGAACTATCCATCTCTTGTGGCAATAAAACGTAAAACTTGGAAGAAGTTTTATGGCAGAAAGTCAGATCATCCTAATGCAGCTGTCCACGTATATTATGAAAATCACTGATATCTGGCTGGGAAGTGGTCAGGCCTATTGTTCCTTGGCATTGGACAGTTAAGTGCACTAAGACAACCCGCCCCCCCTCCCACCCAAACTCCCCCATAACTCTTTTGCACTACGTTGGCGTGCTTCCCTCAGGCAAAATGCTAAGAAAACACAGCACATGGGAGACCTTGGCGTCTGTGTGCGGATCGCGGCAGCACAGGCGACTGTAAACACGCTGCCGCGTAGCCGGGCCTTCCCGCCTCCGTTCTCCACGCAGCAGCGCTCGGTTAATCAAAGCAGCCAAACAGACAGCATGCCTGCCTCCTTGCGTTACTGTTCTCTCGCCTCTCCACAAGCGGCCGAAAAGGCTTTTCACGGGAGTGAGCGCGAATGATAACGGCTGTAGGCCAAGGGGCCTTCTCCAAGGCCTCGGGTTCGGATGACTATTCATGGGTCTGTGCTGTGGTCCCTGTGCTGTTTGTTAAAGGCTTCGAGTGGCTTGTCTTAAGTGTGGAAATACACACAAGCACAGGCCCGTAGAGCCAGGGAAAGAAGCAATTCTGTGAAATTTATGTCCAGGGCAAATGTCCACACATAAGCGCACACATGAACGTGTGTGTGTGTGTGTGCGTGCGTGCGTGTGTGTGTGTGTGTGTGCGTGCGTGCGTGTGTGTGTGCGCGTGTTTGTGTGCATGCACGTGTGTGCGCGTGTGTGTGTGTGTGTGTGTGTGTGTGTGGCCAAATGTCCCCCACAGTGTCATAAAAACCTGTTTTTTTTGGTTACTCATGGTTAAGGTTAGGGCTGGGTTTGGGTTAAGGTTTTTATGCTGGGATTAGCGTTTTCCCCATAGAAATGAATTGAGAGTCCCCACAAAGATAAAATTACAAACCTGTGTGTGTGTGTGATCTCCTATTTTTTGTCTGCTAATGGCACTGATGTATTTTTTTCTTTAATTTTGTGCATTTTCCTTGATTTTCTCTTTGACTCCACCCACCCGTTCATGAGCAGCGATACCAAGACATGCCCAAGCCCATTCCAGCTAATGATTACCTTTAAAAAAAAATACCGATTCATTCTAATTACTATGAACAATGCCATCAAATGTACATGTTTTGACTCATGAAAGGAAATAGGTGAAAGGTTCTCTGCTTGTTAGTGGTTAAACGGGAATTTCGTTATGTGAGGGTGTCACAGTGGCTGAGTAAGTTTGCTGGTGATTTTGCTGCCTTAATTGTCTTGTGGTTGTCGTACTTTCTACTGGCTACTCTGGTGTCTCCCACAGACTAAAATTACATAAACTTTAGGTAAATAGTTCATTTGTGCTGTATGTGCTTCCATGAAGATTGTGACTCCAGTTCATTGGCTGATTATGCAAAAAAAAAAAAAAAACATGTCATACAATGGAGGATTTAATTTTCCATAAAACCATAAACTTTATTACAAACTAATAAACTGTTAGAGAATTGTGGATTATTTTTAGCTATTAAAATAAGTTAGAAATAATTATTAATTTATATAATTTTTGGATAATTAAATAGATAATTCTTTGCAAATTAATGCTACAATTGCATAGACATCTCTTCTTAGATTCCATAAAGCAACATTTCTTGAAGTGATTTTCACATGTCCAATGAGAACATGCCATGCCCTTCTGACAATGATTGATGTGTGGACTGAGTGGGCTTCAGATGTTGCACATGCATTGTACAGTATACTCATCTTTCTGTGAGAATTCTGTGAGAAACAGTATCTTTTGACATTACCTCTTTATGTTACCTAGTACATTGTGATGGGGTGATACGGTGACTCAGACCTCGTAACCCGAGGAGTGTCTGTGATTTCAAAACGCTTCTCTCTCATTTACTGTTCAGCTTAATCTTTGTTTTAACTCATCCACATTTTTGAGCTGACAGTTTTACTCACTCAGGTCTCCATAAGCTACGAAAGTGAAGAAGCTACATGATTTGTTGAGAGAATGGTGAGTGATTTAGTGGGTATCCCTGTGTCCTCGCACCACAAACCGCTGTGTTTGAGTCTATGTGTGTATGTGAAATGGTCTTAGTCTATGTGTATGCCTCTTGATGGACCACATCTCGCCCAGGGTGTCCCATGCCTTGTGCTATGAATATATTGTGCCTTTAGACTACATTTTTTTTTGCAAATTGAAGTTGAATATACATCATGTTCTAAAAATTAAATCAAAAGAATGATTTAATATGAGCTTTTATTTAAGACAATATCTGGCACGGCACACGAAGAAAAATGGTGCAATTTAATATCACCATGCTGCCTAATAATTAGTGCTTAAATTGCAAACACAATGCGCAATCTGTGTTAATTGTACCACTGAATTAAGGATAGAATTGAGCTGCACCAGTTAGTTAATAAAAACAACACAGTGGCATATCTAAAAGGTATATCTGAAGATTGTTCCCCGTTTCCATAGTGATAAAAAGCAAACAAACACGGCATAGTTAAAAATCCCATGCTTTAGAAACTCTTATTTCAGTCATAGTGAGGTGCCCTGCATGCTGTTTATTACTAATGCACAACGCCATCAGGAATCGTGTTACCCGCGCTTTATAAATGCACCCTTTGATCTGGCAGTTGTTTTACGGCCCTTGATGAATGGATGGATAATGGAAAGTTAGTCCTACAAATAGCTCCGTTTTGTGAAATGACCTAACAAATCATAATTCCACTCATGGATCTGACTTTCTTCCGTCCGTGTGTTTTGTAATTAGGAAGGCTACAGGCATGGGGATCTATTACTTTCAGAAGCATTTGCTAATTTATTAGACAAAAGCCCTCAGTAGGACATATGATTATGCAATTTGTTATCGGTGTTCTGTAAAATCCATTTTTTGTTTTTTGCCTGTTTTTTGGTCTGGCGGGCGCTGGCTTCATCTCCACCTAGCTCCATAAATCCCCACCACGAGACCTCCAGCATGTCAAGCTGGGCACATTTTCTCTGTGGGATAGCATGCCATGCGAAAACCTTTCACTCACTAATAAGTAATACAGTAAACTCTCACTGTGCAATTACTTTAAATCTCATTTCACTCTAACCACCATTCATAATATTGTATCATTTTACATCCTGGTTGAACATCAACCCCGTAAACAAATTAGAAGTGTTTGTATTAGTATAAAATGTCTTTCAAGTTCTTAAATATTGCTTGATCCTGTAGTGCTAAAAGTGTGATGCGGGAGGTTCTAAAACAAAAGTTTTGTGGGGATTTTAATACCAAGGCAAATCATTTAGTGCGACCAGTTCTGTCCAGTCCACATTTCATTTAATGGATTTCAAAGATGGATAAATCCAGTAATTTCTACCTGCTTCTGATCTAAGCAGAATAATCAGCATCCCTTTAGTTAAAACAACGGACATGTACCCAGTGGAGGGAGCGCAAAGCGTATTTATAGCAGATTGAAAAGATGAACTCGAGTAAATAATCGAAGATGTGGATATTTCACATAATAGGAAAACCATCTCAAATATGAGAGATAGTATTAACAGAGACGTGAGGATGGGATAGAAGGTTGGAATTGGATGGAAAATGGGATGAGATAAAATGGATAAAAGTTTAATACAGATGAAGCCTATTAATATCCCTGCAGACGTGTGGATGAAATGTTAGGTAGCTGATTGTCTGCTCACCTTTACAGAGCATATTGTGGTCAAAAGTAATTGTCTGTCTGGCTACGCATTCAGAGAGCCAAGCATCTCTTTGATTGAACTGGAGATATTAAGCTATTGGGGAGATATTAAATTGTTTATGATTTATTATTGAAGTCCACGGCAATAAATAAAAAGAAAAACTTGACACAGATCAATATTTGATATTAATAAAAAGAGACAATAAACTGAGATATACGTATCTCACTTTACAGTTATTGTGATATATTTTACAGTAACTATGACTTTTTTTTAAATGTTGGACAGCTTTCAACTCCATAAGTAACGAAAAGGCATAAGTTGTATGTTATCCTGCATTTTAAAGCCTGTCATAAAACATACTTGGCTAATCTTTTTCGATTTGTGGAGATGCCCTTTTCAGAGGTTTCTAATTGTGGTTTTTCTCATTGTTGAAATATTTGTTGTGATATATATACAGTAAATGGTGAAACTTCATGTCAGAATCAAAACCTGTAACAGATGTAATTCACATAAAGGGTTATTATAGACAGGACAATTAACCTATAAACTTATCTGGGGAAAATAGTACAAATGAATACTTTCAATCAGCATGCCAACCATTAGATGACGCAGATAGGGTTATTGTTTTCTGCCGTATTACGTTATTGATAATAGTGAATCTGTGTCCACTTGACTAAATTTACGCTTTTTCTTTTTGGGTTTATGAGATGTTATTGGATTCTTTTCAGAGAGCCCGGTTTTAATGAGAGAACACAGCCTTTTATCTCCTGGGAGCTTTTTTTAAAATGACAAAGGAAATAAATTTCTTTTATTGGCCCATCTCTAGACATATCGTACTGCAAACAGACTGAGCCGAGTTTCATTAAGGCTGAGGATGGAGCGGCTGCAAAGTTTGCATTCGGAAGGCGTGGCTATGTTTACGATGCGGCAGTTCATTTGGACTGCTGAAAGGTGCCTGATCTGTTTCAGCCGTTCACTCTTCATACAACATGAGGAGAAGCTCCTGCTCTGCTGAGGTCCGTAGTAGCATTTGGTGTTCTCCCTCTTACAGATCTTATCTATCTTATCTTATGCCCTCTTCCAAAAGCCAGTACGAAGATGGAGCTACCTTGTCTCCTGATTTTTTATGTAACTCACTTAACTGCTTGACAGCCTTCATTAACTTTTACTCGCAACGTTGACGTAAATATTTTTCACGATTTTGCCATAGCGGATGACTGAAGTTGCCAGGCCGTCCTGTGTTTTTGTCATTGATCCTTGTCCCTGACGTTACCCCATCTCTCACTGCGGTGTGAATATTGTGCCAGCATTCTGAACGCACTTATGGAACTCCATTTTTAAAAATGGGAGTGTAGCGGACAGAAAAGAATGGGATGGATGTGAAAAATTCAAGGCTCACGGAGAGCACTCCATTCTGTGAGAAGGTGCGCTGTGAAAGCAAACAGCCGCTTTTCTTCACAGTGAATTATTTTGTTGTAATGTTTGTACTGGGAGACTATTACTTCTGTTCCACTGTGATGTGAGCTGCAACCATAAAGGCGATAAACAAGTTTATTTACTCTTCTCCTTCTTTCTTTGTCTTAGTTGTTTTCTTGTCCACCATCCTCTGAAGGCTTGACGTCTGGGTTTGAAAGTTCATCTTAACTTAACTTGGACACAGTCACAGTGTAAGTGTGGTATCAGTATAATACTAAGCTACAGTTCAATGCTTGTACTTTGCTCTCGGACATCAGTGAGGGAATCCGTAAATGAGTTAGACAGGGATTTCTGAAATAACTCAAAGTACTCAATGACAGAGCTCTTGGGATAGGCCTTGCACTGTGAGGCAAAACAAACCAGAGGAATGTAATGTGAACTACACAACGCTGTTATCCTTTTGTTTCTTTGTGCGGAGAGTTCTTTAGAGAATTAATGGAGTGACCTTCCATTAAATCATTAGGACTTCTTTTCAATAAACGTGTTTTCATAGATAGGTAAATAGACGGACATGCTTTATTGATCCTGGTGGAAATTTGTATTCATCACTATATGTTGATGGAGAAATGACATAGAGAAGATTTACTCAAAAGCCATTATCATTAATTGAGATGCTCACATTGGCTTTAACTGCAAGAATAAATTGTTATTTGAAAAAATAGACCAAACAATGGTGTGGCTCTATGACACATTATATAATAAGGATTATAGAGGGTAAAATTTCAGTTATCACCCAAAAATGTATGTCTTGTCTGGACTGCCTTCCTCTTGTATGTATGCAGGCAGCTCTGATATAAGGTAATGCTTCACATTGTCAAAATAGCGCAATTTAATTAACAGGGTTTAAAAAAGGTTAGGGGCTGGCCAGTCAAAATGTAACCAAACCACTGTTTTCAAAATAGTTTATAAAATCAAGCATTTCCTTAAGTGTTAAAGATTTTCTGTAAGGTTCAATGCCTGAAATTTCACTTATGCACTTCTTAGGCAACTAACCTTCTAACCATATTCAGTCATATTTGTAGCACTACTGCTACTACTGTGTAGCAGTACACACACACACACACACAACACAGACCAAGATGTCTCCCTTAGATGTAAGGTCTACAAAATGATATGAAAGAGACAAATGCTACACATGGAATAATCTGATAATTTTCAATTAAGTTCTGACTGCATATGATTTAAATCAATTTAACATATATTGAAATTACCTACTTTTGAAGTAAAAACATATTCAATCTTTGCAATGAAAAAAACACTGGGAAGTATGTAACTAGATTTGATCTTAATAATAAGATAACTGCGTTATAACTTGTTTATAATTGTCTGTTAATGATTTATAAAGTGTTGCAACATAATTAATAACCTGATTATAAAGCATTCTTAAACCCTTTATAAGGTATATAAAAACAAGTGCAGGATCTAGAATGCTGCAAACAGTGCATTTTCAAAAGCAACAGAAAAAAAATGTTCTGACCACTGCTGAGTCCCCAAATGCTCAGCATCATCTAAATTTAATGTCCTGCCGGGTCTTCATCATACTCCTACTGATGCTGAGGAGGAAGTATCAGCATCATCTAAATTTAATGTCATGCCGGGTCTTCATCATACTCCTACTGATGCTGAGGAGGAAGTATCAGCATCATCTAAATTTAATGCCATGCCGGGTCTTCATCATACTCCTACTGATGCTGAGGAGGAAGTATCAGCATCATCTAAATTTAATGCCATGCCGGGTCTTCATCATACTCCTACTGATGCTGAGGAGGAAGTATCAGCATCAGCTAAATTTAATGTCATGCCGGGTCTTCATCATACTGATACTGATGCTGAGGAGGAAGTATCAGCATCATCTAAATTTAATGTCATGCCGGGTCTTCATCATACTCCTACTGATGCTGAGGAGGAAGTATCGGCTAAAAATATAAGTCTCTGCCACTTTGTTGTAAACATTCATGTTCTTATTTAAATGTACCGTACATGTCTGGAAAATCATTATATCACCCCCACCCACCCTCCCTGAAACTGAAAAAAATAAGAAGTTTAGTGTAAAAGTATTGTTAATTTTTTTTTTGATAACAGTGTGAAAACTCAGGTGCCACTAAGTACTGGCACAGCTTATCTTTAGAAACCACTCCAACATAAATGGAAATTTAATTGCTAGTCACATCTTTAAGATACAATAATATAATTAATCAGAGACTAAATAATCAAAGAATGTAGTGCAAATAGTCCCTCACAAAAAAGTACTTTGACATAGACTCATAAAAGTCATGTAAGTCCAATTTCTCTTCACACAGTGTTTCTTTAACATAGCTGAAATTAACTTTTTGTATGGAGGAGGAAGCATGCAATCCGACTCCTTTCTCCAGTTTGTTCATTGAAATCTTGCAATTTCCTCTGTATAATCTGGCTACATTGTTGACAGTCTTTGTGGAAGTTCTTGTAAATATCACTATAAAATACCCATCGTGCAATCTCATGTATTGACTGGAACTGTTGAGGCAACCTTAATGGAACGCAAAAGCTGTTGTGAAAGTAGTCTAACTGAGCCAGATTGGGGGGTTTAAATTGACGTGGCTGAATTTCCGATTAAAATCTGTATTTTGTCACATTGCTAAAAATTAGCACTTAAAAAGAAAACTATGCCTTCCATGTGAGCCGAGTATATTTTTATGAACTGACAATTTCAGCCTTGTTACTCCACTATGCAAATAATAAGATTAGCGTTATAATGACGTCTATTAACAAATCACATAGAAGTCACTTTGTGCTTTGGAAAATCATGTTATAGCTTAATAACAGCCTTCATAACAAACTGGCCTAAGTGCGCTCTGAAACTCTGATACAGTTCTAAGAACTGACAGATCAGAGTCTCCGTCGGACAGCAGGGTTGAACTATCAACGACTGAGAGTCAGACAGCTACTATACTGTAAAATGTGAGCTTAAAGCATCCTAACTTGGAGAAAGATTACAATGATGTTCTCATCAATGGCAACACTGGGTTAAAGGTGGTGAAAGTGAGGCAGAAGCTGTAGGTGGGAGGAAAAGAAAGGTCAAGGTAGGGTAGCCGTTGGCAGGCTACGGAGGCCGGATTGTTACCAAAAAAAAGCGGCAAACTACTATGTTCTGTTTCTGGACTGTCTTGCACAAAACCGGGAAGACTTGCACATTCTTGCATTTTTATCAGAGGTCTCTGAGGTGCAGCGGGTGTGAGAAACCATGCTCTGAGAGAGCAGAAATGTCAAGGCAAGCCGACCACAGCTTTGAGCCAACTGAGGGAGTCTCATAGCCCTTAGGAAGTAGATGCAACAGGGAAGGCAGAGCATGCCGCTGGTTCGCTAAGTACAGAAAAATACGAGGCCGATCCAGTGGCCGTCGAGAGTGACTGCCGGTCTCCTGCCCTGCAGAATGTTTTTGCTGTCAGATGGGCATTTGCTCAGATACGTTTCCACTCGACGGCCTGTGATTTTGCACCCGGCCATACACTGATTAAGAAACAGAACCACAAAATTCAGAAAAACTGTCTAAATTAACTCTCTCATTCAGCCAATGAATTCTACTTTAACCTTTTGCACTGTTTTATAGACCAGACACAGAAATACAAAAAAAGAGAGAGAGCTGCATTAAACGCTAAACACCGATACATCGATGACTGTTTGCTTCCCCTCGCCCGCAGTTGGCTTTCCTTAGGTCACTTGCACCCCCACAGCTTGCCCTTTGAGGCTCTTAGATCCGTTCGGCGGCGCCGCTACATTTCGATAAACAAGACGGAGCTCTACGACTGGGACACGCAGCGGTACAAAGTCGCCCGCGAGCATGCTAGCTCGCACGCACTCTCTCCCTTAAATGCTTCTCGCAGCAATTATTGATTTCAAAGCACTTTCCGCTGAGATGGCAGATGGTCCTCTTTCAGCGCCACAGTGTCGCACCCCAGGTGATAGCAGCGGGCAGGTCTCTTCTGCTCCTCCCCCCAGCCCCCAGTCCTCGCTAACCACGTCCTTGCAAGCACCTGCCTCTCCTTCCTCTGCTGTGCGCATAGCGTTTGCTAGCTGCTCGTGTCCCGTGGCTCCGCTTGGCTGCCTCCATTCCAACAAAGTCTGACTCCGGATACTGTGAGCTGCCAGCTTCTCTCTTTGGTCCCCGTGAGAGCGTCGCCGTTGGATTTCTCCTCCTCTGGCTAAAACCAATCAAAGGTGTAGTCGAATGTCACCCTGGTTACCCAGTGCTGACTTTGCTAGGTGTGCTCTACTGTGTGTTGCCATGATTTGCAGCTTTTCTCCATAAGATTTACCGTTGAGACAAGTGGGCCCCAGTAACTGTGACGTTAGCCGTGAGCTGAAAAAAATGCGAACGATTCAAATTCTTTCATGTTTATTGTCACTTTCACGATAACAATGACTGTCAATTGAAAAATACTTCTCATTATCAAGCTATAAATTACAGTAGTATAAACATTAACATCATTGCAAAATATGTAAAATGTCATATTCTTTTTGCCCATTCTGGCCTTTTCAGTCGGCATTCATAGAACTCATATTCCAATGCTACTTCTTCTGACACCCACATCTCATTACTTCACAAACGATTGAACCAATAGAGACTGTAGATATTTAGCCAGCATATAACCCTTGGCTGAAATTGCAAAGTAAAAATTGTAATGGCCCAATCAACAGTTTATTTCACAAATATGGATACACAGAGACAAACACCAAATGAAAGTAAAAAATGATACATCACAGCAATTTTGAGAATGTTATCTATCCATCCGTTATGAAACAGGATGCAGGGGCGAGAGGTAGTGCCCACACTGGGCACACACTTCTATACATTCACACGCTCAGGGAAATTTGCAGTTAGCAATTTATCCAAACCACATGTCACCAAATGAGCACAGACGGTGTCGGGATCACATTCAAGCCGGTGACCTGGAGGTGTGGGGTGACGAAATGCCCAGCTGAGCCAGTATTTTCACATTTTTATAAATAAAATTAATGTTTTCTGTAGAGGTTGTTGCAACTCCATTCCAAAAACGTATTTTCTGAGAAGCGAGAACGGAAGAAATCAAAAGTTATCGTTATTAATGACAATAGTGCTTATTTCATTTTAAATGCTTGTTGTTGAGTCTTGAGCATTTCTACTATCTACTGATTAGGCTGCCTGTTATGCTTTAGCTATGGAGAAACGAGACGGTGAAACAGGACTTCTGAAACACTGTAGGATTGTTGTTGTCCAACATATAGCGGCTGGATTGCCCCTTGCCCTTAAGTGTTCCTGTTCTTGCCTTCAAACCATTTTACATTCAAGCTGGCTTTATGCTGTAAGTTCTGCATGGAGAGTTTAACAATTTTGAAAGCTCCATAAATGTGTGCAATAAGGCAGGATGTAATTCTCCATTGTCCAAGAAAAGGCTTAAGCAATATGATTATGTGAGAATATGTGGATTATTGTTTTTTTTTAGTTATTAATTATTTGGTATTGTTAATCTACTTGTATCTGTATTATGTTTTTATATTTAGCTGTCAAAACTGCAGGTCTTCATTTCTGTGCTTTTCCCAGTCAGCTCATTGTAATTTCATAATATTGGGCGGCCATTTTCCTCTGTTGTATCACACAAACGATAGCTATATATTCTGCAAGCTGACTTGCCAGGAAAACACTTTATCCCAAATTCTGTGGCATCAGGCAGCTTGACATCCAAACAGCGTTCACTGGGCTGGGTGTTAATATCCGTCGAAAATGCCACCGTTCCCATGACTCCCTGTAATTCTGATGGCCAGGCAGAGAGGCAGCGGGTGCCCGATTCTAAGCCTTCACTGTGGACAGTCTGAGAGCTGAACACGTAGCACAAGGCTACCGAGACGTTGTAGCATTCCCCTGACCCTGCCGGGCATCCGTGACAGTCCTGCAGCAGTGAGCTTCGTCTGCTTTCAGCATTACGCGCAGGGTCGCACACCGTAAACTGCCTAATAGTCACACTTCTTCATTAATTAATCATAAATAAAAACTAGTCATTCGAGGTTCTGTGGCCATCAGGTGTATTTTGCCGCCAAAAGTGACAGGAATTCGCAATGCGCATATTATTAATACCGTGGTGTTTCCTTCTGTTACAAAGGGGGCGGTGCGATGCTTAACTTCAAAAGCTGCCAAATTTCAGAGGGATTATCCTGACAGAACATGTTTCAAAGAAAAGACCTAATGGGGATGGGAACGATGTTCCACCCATCTGGCTGTTTTTTACCATTCGTGGGGGGAAACTCGGAGTATATAGCTACATATTTTTATCGTACATATTTTAACGTTTCAAGTCAAAGCATCGGCACCCACTCTGCCTGCGCTGCTTTGTCACTTCAAATGAAACTAGTCACTATAAAGACTCTCCAAGGAATTTTTATGATAATATTAATACCGGTACTTGGGTGTGGAGTTAAATTTAGGGTTAACCTGATTTTTTTGCATCCTCATCCTTCATTCTCTATAAAATGAGTTAACCAAGTTGGTTTTTGTCACTTTGGTGTGTGCAGGGCCGCTGCCTGTTGGGTTCAGTGTCTGAAGCAGTTTTCTCTGCTGTGGACGCATCCCAACAGGACTCACAATGTCCTGCTCCTTCAGTTATAAAATTACAGCTCTCCTGTACGAAAGTGAATTATCAGGTCGCTATTGGTCCTCGGTGTTTCATTCCCCTGCATGGGATTATGCATAAAATGTGTGTGTCCCCACTATTTATTTATTTGTTTGCTTTTATTTTGTTACAAATGATACATTTGTGTATTTTTTTTAGAAAACGTATTGATAACAGAAGAAGGTATGAGTAAAAATTGCTTTGAAATTTGAACTGAGCTGCCAAAGTATTGAGCTTATAAATGAGTTCCTGTGAAATTTTTATATTTATAAGTTGGAAAATTGGATTAAGGTAACTCCCAAACTAATGGGTAATGCCTAAGAGTAAATAACTGTAAAATATGAGTGTAATTACTGTTAGACGCTGAAATGGAGTAAATATTAATGATCCTGATTGGAACAAATGCATATATGTTCTAATTGCTGTTATAACACCTGTCAGTTAATCAAGATGTTTTTATAGGAACAAGATGATTGACTTCTAAATAATATTGATTGGATTGATTGACAGCGTAGGGAGTAGTACAGTAGGTGCTATGACTGTGGTTGCAGATTCTGGCCTGATTATGGTTGCAGTTTGCGACTTTTAGCTCTGTATGTATGATTTACTTTTTCTCAGGTTCTCCCATAATCCTAAGGCGTGCTGATCAAGGGGATTTCTGAAATTCACTAAATTGCCTTTTCCTGTGTGTAGGTGTCCCGCAAACAGCCTGGCGTTATCATGAATTAATCATCAGTCAGTACATTTACAGAGCCTCGCTGTATTCCAATTACAGTTTACTAAGCTATAAAAAATTACATTAACAAACAATTAAAAGTGTTATGCTGGGAAAGGAGGTATGGGAGGCATGGGAGGCTGGGAT
>JABFEB020000033.1:6935272-6986895 GCA_019775895.2 Stomatorhinus ivindoensis | reverse complement strand
CCCCCCCCCCCCCCCCCCCCCCCCCCTAGGAGCGAGGACAGGGTTTGTAAACTACCATTTCAATTAAAAGGACTCGGGTATCACTTTAGCACTGAGTTCTTGCTGTGTGCTGATTGGTCAGTCTCCTTTAATCATGCTTGTGTCACTGATGTTAATGTGAAACAGCTGCATGAATCTTTCAATCAAACAAACGAACAAAAAGCACAAAAAATCTTGAACTAATTAGCTGAGCACAAGAGGCTTTTAGTTTTTAATTAGTTTGTAAAACCTGAAGTAGCTCATAGTGTCCCTCCTGATATGCATTAGGTGATCAGCCTAAATCCTGCTGAATCATTCACACTTTTTGTGTCTTAATATTAGATTACCCAAAGAAATGCCTCAGATCCATCAAAGCTGTTTACCGTCCAATATAATCACTTCAATAAATACTCCTTACCAAGTCAAAACAATTAAACATCAAAAATTCTTTGAATGAGGACTTGTATCCATTATATAGAATTTAATGTGTTATATCTTTCTATCGGGTATAGAGATTAGACACCAAATTTTCTGGTCAAAGATTTTTTGTGCATTTGAGATTACATATAATGCTGAAAGCAAAATATGTTATAAAAGAAAAAACAGATGTGTGCTTAGACTCTGGAATCAGACATCCTTAGGCAATCAATTAACTTTTATTCCTGTGCAAAGCAAAGCATGAATGTGTAAAAATATAACCTAACTTTGCCCAGAAACTAAGCAACGTGTCTTCCGAAGTCTGATTAGATTTTATTTTAAGCAAGTCACCTACATGCACAGTTGGTAAATTTGAAGCACGATCTGCATCGCTGTTACGTCGGTTTATCAACCTGCCACTTGCCCTGAAATTTATACACTAGGGCTGCACATGAATTTTCTGATAATTGCCTTTCATGTTAAGCTAATAGTGAGGTCACAAGAAGTACAAAACAAAATAATGAAGTCAGTCACAAATGAGCATTTCCCCAGTGGCGCTCTTGTTTATGGAAAATCCTTTTTAGACGTATCGACATGGAGAAACTCTCATGTGACCCCATCTTCACTTTGCCCGGTTAATATCGAAGCCTGTTTTATCATGTAGATCAGCCCCTTCTTAAGGTCAAAATAACAACTTTTTGTTGTTAACGGAATGAGGTGTGGCTATAAAGTGGAATTTATTAAGGGCATAAAAAGACAATATGGGATAAAAGCATAGGAGCATCGGCCTGCCAAACTCATCAAGACTCTCATCTCTTAGGAATACATGTGCAGTTTATGGGAAATTATACAAATCTGCTACAGCAAAATGAAAACGAATATCTTCCAGAGCAAGATGCTAAAATGTCCAAGTTGGACATCCATCATTTTTCCATAACTGCTTGTCCAATGCAGGGTCATGGTGATCCTGCAATATATTCCTGAGAGGCATGAGGCACAAGGCAGGGGACACCAGGCAAGAGATGACAGTATATTAGAGAATATGCGCGCACACACGCACACACACACACACACACACGTGAAAAATGCCCCCCACAATGTTAAAATAACAGGTTTGTTTCACATTTGGGACCCACAATGTAATTTATACATAGCCCACAAACACAAGCATAACAGTCTCTTTAGGTATAGTAGTACAGTTTCTAAGATGTATGTCATTGGACTGTAGGTGAATCAAGCAGAGAACCCTCACAAATTCATGGAGAACATTCAAGCTCCACACACAAAGAGCTGAGACTGGAATCAGGCCTGCCTGAAGATATAATTAAACCTGACACTCAACCTGTAAAATTAGGAGCTGTACATGACATATTGTCTCAGAGTACTTGACACGCTAATGAAACATAGCTGAGTCTTTATACATGCTCTGGTTGTGCTCACCATCTACCGGAATATATCTACTGTTGGGTTTCTTGTGTAAATTTCTATGCAGTCCATATATTAAGGATCAAATAACATTGTAGGGTTTTTGTCTATGTGCATTCTTGCCACTGCCATGTGATTACCCACTGAAATTGAATGTGCAGACAAAATTCAGTGAGGAAATTGTATTTCTAAGTCACCTCGTTCCCGACTGATTTCCATTCTCGGTTACCATGGCGTTTTCTGTTCTGTTGGTTTCGTAATAAAATTTACTGATGGAAAAAACTGTATTATTTGTATTTGTATTCCATAAGGAACTTATGGAATATTAGTGAGCCAAAATACGCTCTCCAGACCACCTTGTGAAAGATACAGTCCGGGTACATGAATATATTTTTTCGATGTCAGAATTATATTGGATATAAAGCTCTTAATTATGCTGTGTAAGAACAATTATCTGTAGTGGTTATATTTTATTTTATTTTCAATAAAAATAAATTTTAAAAAAAGACATTTTATTTTCAGTAATTTGCAATATTTATTTTTTTAAGCTATATGCCTACTACATAGATATTAATAGTATCGTTTCATTCATGTTGGGCCTCCTACGTTCCATCTTCTACTGTAAATCCCACTCTGTCATACCCTTGAGGCATAAATGCCCACGATCTGATTATAAGACACTCTGACTCTCACCTCTCCAGCTCTTGAACGCGAAACAGCATATTAACAATTCCCCGTAGGAGCACGTTCAAGGACTTGCAGACAGTAGGGGCTGCTGGAGGCATATGGAGATATATCGCACAGGAGATGTGCTGAGACCTTGCCAGTACGGCTTTTCAATCCGGTGCATGCTGTCTTGTTTGCTCTCCAGACCTCCTGTTTGTTTTAATTGTCAGTCTGCTTGTTGCTTTACAGGAAAGCGCGAATGAGGTGGACAGACGTTCCTGTGTTATTTCAGATCGCTATACTGATATATTTGCATAGAAGGAGAAGCATGTTTCCGTTGATTCACGGATAGGATGATCTGTGAGTGTTTGGCCTTTGAAGCTTCCCATTTCGGTGTAATAGCAGTTTGACGAATGGTAGACCGACATTAAAGTCTGCATAAATGCAAGAAAACAAAGCAAGGAAACAAAGCAGAGCTTCTCACAGCTACAATACACTTTAAAATGTGTACAACTCGTAACATCTGTTTAGGGGAGAAAAAAATGATATCCTTGAAGTGAAAATTTGTGTGCGATCCATGCTAATTTATCATTTAAAGGTGGATGAACCTGCTTCCTTAGAAAGCATTTTTTAATAATTACTGTCAACACACTGTACCATTGGAAAGATCATTAGAAGCTTGCTATGGAAACTTCGGCAATTACTGTGGGATGACTCGCTCGTGTGCATTATAATGAGACATTAAGTGGAACGGTGGAGGAACAGAGTGAAAAGATTAACAGCAGTGTTAGGGCAGTCTCCTAAGAGATGGGTGACTGAATTCTCTTGCGTGAGAGGGCGATGACTACGTAGGCTGTCCAAGGTTTATTCTTAGCCTGGTACATAGGCCTGGAAGAGGAAGCTTTGTATTGACAGTCATTCTATTCTTCAACAACACGAATCCTGTCATTTTGCTCACATTTTTAGTATCCATTATTGCATGAAGAAACAGAACTTCAAAGGGGTGGCTCTTTATGATGTATAAGTTCCCCTTTTCCACAATGTACAGTTCGGAAAATGATACAAATGAAAATGTCATTGTTATGCTCATCGGTCACACGGTGTAAGCTAACGATGTACTTGATCCTTGCCATTTTTCCTCCCCAGTGTCCATTTTAAGCAGAATAATAATTCCCTGTGCAAAATAATATGCTTACTTGCTTATGTGCTTCTTCAAAATACAGACGTGGCTGTCGTGAATGGACTTCCTCCTGAATGATGCCTGTGTCCTTTGTGCATGTCATGTGGCAGCAGTGATGTCATTCGTTTACTAGAAGGATTTGAGTCATCCCACAAATTCCAGCTGCTGGTTAGAGGTCACACTCATCTATCTAGGTTTCCTATAAGGTCTTCATTGACACATCTGCATCTATATTAATCGTTGGTCACCTGTTGTTGTGGAGAGAAAGTGCACTGTGACAAGTACGACTGGATATTACCAACTAGCCCATGATACAATATGCATCACAATACCAGTGTCATGATTCAATGCATCATGATGCATCATGATATTACTATTGTATCCTGACAGTTATAACTGCTAAAATTTAAAATTTTAAAATAAAAGTGCTAAATTAAAAAAAAGTACCAAGGATGAGTCACTATTATTACTGTTGCACACTTCACCTCCCATTTGCATGAGCTAAGTATTTCTGTGCATACATAAAGTGCACATTTCTGTTTTTTAAATCAGCAAAAAACCTATATATTGAAACATTCAGCTTGTACTTTAATATTTCTGAGGTAGATAGTTCAGTTCATTGCATTTTTTGTATTGCAGCGTGCTTAGCATAAGCTACACAAACAGCACATTTTCAGTCAGAAAATGTTAACTTTGTAAAATAAAACACCTGCTGGCGTTAAACAGTAGTGCAATAAATTAATAAACCAATTCGCATGTTCAAAATATCGGTGAAAAACTGTGGCAAACTGAATTGCGAAATATATATATCAATTAATGGTTGTATTGATATAGCGAGGTAAAGAGTATCATGTTCTGGGAAGTGGGAAACCAAATGTGTGAAACACCTCTTCTGTATGGTGGGGTTATTAAACACAGGAAAATATGGTAAAATGGAAAAAGTGACAAAAAGTCACTGAGTACAAGTCAGCCAGGTCAGCACAGATACTCTGTGGCATGTGGATTCAGCAAGAGTCTTAAACTACTCTTCTGAACTATCGCAGCATTCCACCGCAAGAATCTTCTCCAATTTACATCCATCTTTTGGCTCTAATAAATCTTTACGGGGACTGAGATCTCATTATCTATAGGTTCATGGAAAGCCGCAGCTCTTGTAACCCCTGGACCACCAGTAAGCACCTCAGCACAAAATGTCAGACTTTCGTTTTGTTGCTAGATGTCTTCAGTATGCCATTTAATGGACTGGTTTTGTATAGTCTGTTGCTATGGTGAAAAAACAGTCCATTCCTGTTTGATTTATATTGCATTAGTTGGAGCTGACTTCCTTTTATAGATAATGTAATATCCCTTTGTAACATTATCAGGAAAAAATATATATGCTACCAAGTTAATCACACAAAACCTGTAAAATGTATATGTTTCAGCAGTCGATATTACTGCTTTATTATAACCAAATGATTGCTATAAAATTGGACAAGTATTGTTTGAAAAATATGTCATGCATGTAATAGACTGGCTTTACAGATTCCTGGGATATACAGTTCAAAAATGAGTGTGAATGGTGAGCTGGACAGCATATACAAGTACATGATTTATCCTTATTTACCTCAGATAACAATGTGGAAAGTACTACAATGAGTAAATCACAAAGATTGAATTCATTGCGTGTATATTAGAAATTTAATCTGAAACTTATGAACTCTGGGGAGAGAGTAAACCTTATGAATACTGCCTGTTTTTCCTCAAGTACGTATGATATAGTAATATTGGATTTGCCCTGTGTGTGTATTTCCAATAAAAGGAGACATGTGGACCTGGTTCATAAACCTGGAGATGACCAATAAAAATGTCCTTGGCCACCTTGAGGGAAACAAATTCAGTTTGATAGTTCTGCATACGTTGGCTAAGCCACACCGATAAGCCGTCTCTTTTTATTAATGCTCCGAATCCGAAGGAATAATACTGGCCTACAGACTTCAATGCCCACACATGACAAGACTCCCATGAAGTAGCTTGCATCATGATATTACTATTGCTATCACACGTTTTAGCTAAAAATGAGTTAAAATCTCAGAACTGCTGAAATTTATATATATATGGATCTCTGTGTCTCAAAAAAACAAGCCATGGTTCCACTAAACTTAACACTTTGGAAGAGGCCTACATTTATTTTATATTTCTTAGTTATTCTATAACCGTGTTGTACCTCTGAAGGTGCCTTAAAGGGAGTAACAGTCATTGTATGACCAGGATTTTGTGTCAACCAACCAGTTGAGTATCCGTGACTCTTTATGCTCAAACAAAATCCCGGGCTGGACTTTTACTCTCTGAACCTGAATAACCTCTGTTTGTAACAAAATATTTAATATTTTCATGTTGTATATGTAAGTATACACAATACACTCTGTATATACATATTTTATAAATATAATTTTAACCATATAACTTGTTAATGTATTGTCTAATTCAGCAGCAATGCAAGTAAAGGACATTTTAAGTGGATTTCTCAGCAAAATTGAGGAAATGAAGGGTATGCTTTGCATGACTGAGCATTTGTACACTTCTTTCATGTCTCTTGCCTTTCAACATCTGGTTGCTGGATGTAGAAACAAAAAGAAGATTAGTCTTATACTGCATTCAGAAAGCTTAGCACTTACAGTAGCTGATTTCGGCTCAGCAGAGAGCGATTTTTGGGCCGGCCGGCCGTCCGGCAAAGCAGATTTGAATACGGAGGGAGCCCGGTAGGCTGCCTGTTCTAATCCGGCGCCAGTTCTGCTCCACAAGTCTAACTGACAGGGAAATGTTTGGCATGCCATTTCTGGCCAAAATATGAAGGAAGGTCTTCCCCAAGCCTGACGATGAGTAGTCAATAGACATGAAGGAGGAATTCGTGTGCACACTTGCATAAATAAAATGTAGAGATTGATGTGCATGGGGCGTTCTTTTGAATGAGTAAAACTAGTAATACATCGAGCCGCAGGGGGGCATACAAACCCAAGCCCTCTATGAAGCCTATATTATACTTGACTGACACCAACAATTTTCTTGACATAGTTCTAACATAAAGCCTAACTGCTTCCTGGAGCAGACCAGAATCGCGTCATTTTGTCAGATTTATTAGGTAGAATTTGTTTCAAGTGGAGTGTTTACGGCATTTCATTTCCCCTCGCACTACCACGGCACCACACGCAGTGTCTGTCAATGAGCAAAGTGCATTTCTCATATCTACGCACACACCTAAATTGCTTTAAGATACTATTTTCCAAACGGTGCGAGCAAAGCTAAGAAAACATATTAGGCAAATGTGAGACATACAGAATTTCAAATACAATCGATTCTTCATGCGTTGCAAAAAAAACCAATGTTTTTTTCACTACCTCTCAGAATGTCTTTATATTTGTGCAGTCTCTTGAGGTTTTGTGTGATTATTAGGTAACGCTTTACATTAACTGCACCTTTACAATGCATTCACAGAACATTAAGTGCATCATCATAACGGATTCATAATGCATTCATAAAACATTCATATGCAGCATGTAAGTGTTCCATGACATTCTAACATATAACTGCTTTAATGTACTTTAATACCGAGCATTAGTTGATTATATGAGTATAGTACATATAATATTTGTTATTAATGTATATTAAAGCTTTTAAGGTATACTTCCATGTTGCTAATGAATGCTCTATCAATACATTATGAAGTTGCATTGAATGTTCTATGGATGGATCATACAGGCATTATGAAGGTGCAGTTAATGTAAAGCAGAATGAATTATTTCATTGGTTTATACTCTATTTAGCAGATGCCTTTAATCAAATATTTAACCAGACTAACAGTTGAAAGCAGGGTTAGTCGGTCCCAGGTAAATTCAGGGTTAAGGGCCCTACAGTGGTAGCATTCTGATGGCCCTGGGGTTTGAAGCAATGATCATCCAATCACAGGCATAGCATCCCAACCCACTGCACCACACGTGTTTAGAGGTGATTTGTTTCCAGTAGCTAGACTGAAGGAAACATTTTGTTGTTTATGCAATATCCGTCCATCTTATAAACGCATATCCTGTGCAGGGTACCTGGAGCCTGTAATTCAGCATGTAATGGAATATTTTTGCTACTATTTTAGTATAATTGATAATATGTCGTTTTTAATGTCAGTATGTTACATTCTGTTATGTGTCTTTTGTATATTGTGAAGACATTCAAAAGTATGTTTGGCTTAATAATATCTGACTGACTTGCAAGATGATGCCCTTACTGGTACAACAGTACACTGCTCTACCATATTGCGAAAAGCTTCCTCTAAGATGAGCTTTGATATGAAAGAATCCCTGTCATTGACTGTTCTGAGCTGAAGAGGTGAAGCTTTTCTACACAACAACTGATGGTAGCAGTCACTGGGCAGACGCTTATTTTTGCTTGCAGACACTGCCTCAGTGAGAGAAATGTGTGATATTTTTGCAAGATGTTCCAATGCAGCAGAAAAAAGTACAATGTAAGTGACACATGACAAATCCATAAAATGTCACCATATGGAGGTCCGAGAGGATTCTACGGGGGAGTCGCATTGATTTTACATTAAAACCTTTCAGTAAAACTATCTTTGCACTCAGGATGACCAGCCTGCACATGTTTCATTTCTCTGACAACGCTCTGCCAGGAAAGAGCGAAATTCTTTAAAAACACACACACACAAGGCACATGCAAGTGTGTTTTAGAGCAGTATGTTCTGGAATTGTGGCATTTTCTTAGCCTGGACTAGCTGGTTGTATAATCCTTATAAAGCTGGGTATAAGAGTATTAATCCATGTGTAATCAACATGAGTGAGCTTTGGAACCTCATTTTCTTTCTTTATTTTTTTTTGGCTGTGTACATTCGAACGATTATTAAAGTGAAGCAAGGTCAACCAGCAATGTGATAACACAGAAGCGCTCGCAAGGTCAGACATAATGGAAGGCCAGCCCCTATAGCTCACGATCCTGCTGTGTCTGGCTAAATCCAACAGGAAGGAAGTAAATATACCTGCCAACACTTCAAGAGGTACCTTTTTAGTACTCTGTATGAGCATGTAGACGAAGGCAGTTTGGGAAGCGACATGCAGGAGTTGTCAGGTCAGGGCTCTGTCTTGAGATCTTTTTGTGCCTTCCATGAGAGTGGATTTCACGGCCAAATCCTGCTGTTTGGTAATAAATTCGGCACGGCTGCCTAGAATGCATTAACTCAACGGCTTATTCGCCTGGCATGGCAGTGATTACGTCAAGGTGACATATTTTGTGAAACCTTAATAAAAATGAGAGTGCATTACTTATGAAGTGAATAGCATGTGAAAAAATCCAGGCAGAAGGTTCAAATTTCTACTTGGGATCAAAAGTATGTTATCTATTTGTCTGTCTGTCTTTCTGTCTGAACCTATTTGCTGTAATTTCACACAGCCTGGACAGTTGGGAATTACATACATTTTGTCAAAAATAAAATCATGCGTCTGAAATCATGGCTCAAATGCCACGTCTGTGGGATATGGAGAAGGAAGAAATTTAGTCATGTTTTTAGTACAAGTTCTTTCTACATTAACATCTCTCTTATTACACAAATGGGAATGAATTCCTGCAGAATATTTTGTCACTTCTCTTTGCACCTTATACCGCTAATCAGAATAACCTACAAAAATAAATCTACAGAAAGTGTTTTCAAAAAAACCACAGTAAGCATTATCTCTAAAACCACATTTGTGATAAAAGAAGTATATTTGTTATTTCAGTCTGCTATATACATTCCAGGTGGCTCCGTAAATAGAACTTTCACCTCATACCCCAGTGTCGTAGGTCTGAATCCTGCCACTGCTGTCTGTAGATCATTCATCTTGAAATATTTGGACTTTACAATGACGCAATAGTGATCTATTTTCAATATGCCATATGATACTTTCTACTGAAGCCTGATGTTGACAGCATCCATCCAGCCATGTGTCCGGTCTCTGCAGTGATCGTGAGCGTAAATACTTCGTACAGTGTTGCTGAAGCTGCGTGATGTTTTCATGAGTGTCACAAAGTAGTGCGTGCGTTCATTATGAACCGTTGTATTTAACTTGAACTGTCATTGTACACAGCTTTATGGCAGTCTGTCCATAAATACAAGTTGTCTGTAAGTTGGACGTTCTTATCCCAAGGACTGCTTGTATGTTCAGGTCTTTCCCAGGTACTCTGGTGTCCTCCTGTCTTCCAGACGTTGGGCGGTCAGGGAAACAGGTGTCTCTACGTCGGCCCTCGTGTCTACCCTGCGATGAACTGACATCCAGTACAGGAGGCTCCCTGCAGCTCCAGACGCAGATTGCTGCCCCGTGCTAAATAGGTTGGAGGATGGATTGATGGATTTAAGTTCACGTTCCATCATAAGCTACGTGTACCTCGCTGAATGTCAAGCTCTCCAAATTCAGGAAGACGTGTCTAAGATGCGTAAGCATGGATAAGTTTTGATTTGTCAGCTGTAAAAAATAAAAAAAGGAAAAAATAGAACAGGGGCCCTAAGGTGGTTTCCATGAGATAATTGGAACAATCACTAGCTTATCCACCACTTACCTGTCAGATACTTTCATCACCAAACAATTCCTGGAGGAGGGTCCCTGTGGAAAAGCAGTCCAATGGGGTTTATACTGCAATGTATGACTTGTTTGAAAGACTTTTGAAGAGATTGAGGTCGTTTGCTGCTTGCTTGGGCTTCCTTAACAGGTAGCAGGTGGTGTGGCATTTAAGTAAGGACTTGGACCTGTCAGAGGCAGCCTGCTTTTATGCCCTTCAGCAAGGTACTTAACCTGAATTGCTTCAGAAACTCTGTGGATGGTTGATGCTTCAAGCTTCCGAATGAGTGAAATCGTGAATGGTAATTAACATTTACATTTACATTTTTTGGCAGCCGCCTTTGTCCAAAGCGACATACGAGCGAGGTTGATAATACATAACTAGCATACAGCTGTCGTGGGGCTAAATTAGGGACAAATACTGTTAGGCTGAGCCTCCGATAATTGACCAGAAATAAATGCACGATAGTTTTTGGGGGGGTTGACAAATGAACAGTGTATAAAACCTGGTGCCTGAAGTTCTATACACACAATATCATGCAAAATGGATACCACAAGGAATGAAGTAAGTGCATTATACAAAAACAAAGCAACACTTCATGACAGAACAAGTCTTTGGTTGACAATGAGCTGATTGGGACAACATTAAGCTGGCAACAGATGTTGAGGTTTTCCCAGAAGAGAAAAGTCTTAAGCCAACTCTTGAAGGTTGTGAGGGACTCTGCAGACCGGATGGAGTAATAAAGAATAAAAACCATTGTTTGCTGCCAAACAGCAGAGAACCTGGCTCTATGCACAGAATCTGTTGCTGCATTTCGGTGAGAAAACGTTATATGCACCTGTAATGGAAATTGTACCTTGGAGATCCACACAACGGTAAATGCATTTGTCAAATAGCCAACAATCCTTGAGATAACAATGTGTTCAGCAAAACTTAGCCTTCCAATCAATAAGCTCTTACTTTTAATTAACCTGTTAAAAGCGCTGAGGATCAGTAATGAACTTCTCAGCAAACATTGTGTTGACATGAGTGTATAAATAATGCTCGTAAGTGAGGTAGATGTGATAAACAAGAGCTTGTGTATTACGTCCTCATTAAAGAGAAATTCCAATAGTATCTATAAAATATATTTAAGGATAATTTCAGTTAACTACTTATTCCAAATGTTAATGGGCAGAAGAACATATACGATGTGTAGCTGTGACAATGCATTGCTATATTTTGTGTGTTGTGCTGTATAAGCAGTCCTCTTCAACTCAGGCTGACAGTTTGAGTACCAATAGTCTCTTGGTCATTGTGTGTCATCAATTACATCATTAACATAACTCCCTTATTACATCATTAACCCATTTCCTACAGCCTTTATTTATTGATGTTATTTTACTGTTCTTAATGTTGGTGTTTTGCTGTTTGTTAGCACTTCATAGGAATTTTGTAAACTTTGGCCAGCAGATAAAGCATTATACTACGATAGAACACAGTTTCTATGTTTTCTTTTTTCCCATGTGTAGGATATGTATTTTGAGGATTAGTGTATGGATGGAACAAGTTATGCCCCAATGAATCAACAGATTATTTAACATATGGAAAAATAATTAAAGGTTTTCTATGTAAGCAATGACTATAAACAGTATGACATAGAGGTACCAAAAAATCTGAACATATGTGTTCTAATGTGCAAACCATGTTTGACCACTGTGCCGACTTGAGCAGCCTGGTGAAATACATGTGGGATCAGAAATGTCACAGTCATGCCTGACTCACTACTCAATAAGTTAGTGTTACATGGGTGCCGTTCAGTCCCAATTACCACCCAACACATTCTTTGTTACATGTCGATATCACTTTGAACTTCAGATGGAAGCAGTCACTTTCAAGATCCAGGAAGATATCCTAGGAGCATTTTTAAGGATCTTCCAGGTGGATTTGGGGGAAACAAGATCAGTGTCTTAAGATAGCAAAGCATCATCTTATATAGGCCTACTCTTCCATGGATGTGTAACACTGTGTTTGATTGACCAAATGTCTTCTTACATAGTTACTATGTCAGTTAGCCTGTGTTTGTCTTCTTACATAGGGCATGGGTTACGACACCATTTAGCCTGTGTTTGATTGTCTTCTTACATATGGCATCGGTTGCTACATCACTTAGCCTGTGTTTGATTGTCTTCTTACATATGACATCAGTAACTAAATCAGTTCTGATGTGTTTGATTTTGTTCATGCATATTGATAATTACATCAGTAAAGTGTGATTGTCTTGCATATTGCATCAATAACTATGTCAATAATGCTGTGTTTAATCAGAGTATGCAAATGTACAGTGCACGTAAATGTGAGATGATCTGTTCTAGTTTGCTTCATGCAACTATTAATCTAAATATCATGCTTTGGGAAGTAGTTACCTCTCAGCTATTGATCTAAAAATCTTAAATTCCTTTCCCATCAGTATCTTCATCAGCACCGTAAGCTAAATTCATCTTGAAGCACAGAAAGCAGTGGAAGAATTAACCTGAACACCTGTGTGCTGCTAACCGACAAAAGGCAGCACAGCTGAAACAGCACTGGCTCTGTAATCCCGAATATCTGCCTCAGTAAAAGGACGAACCATCCCTACATGCTGGAGAGCATTATAGGCTTGGTACCGGAGCAACGGCAAGGCCACACAGTGCCAGGCTGCAGCTAAATACCCGACAACGTTCCTTGCTGTCAGAGGTGGGGGCAGCTATCTGCTATTACAAGCACTTCATTAAGCTGCACTTAAAATTCAAAACATTTCCCTGCAACCTAAAGCTTAGGCCTCAGAAGGAGGCTTTTAAGCTTAAAAATGCAGGCAAAGGTTATTCCTATTTCATATTCGTATCTCTTGGGTTTCTGGTAATGCAGCATTTAATGTATAGAGGAACGAGGATTCAGTTGCTCAAGCATCTATAGCTTTTAATTCTATGCATTTCCGATTTTACATTCTCCTCTGAAAAATAAAAGAATGATAAACAAATAAATGTGTTTCACGGAAATGTACGAAAATAAACGAAACCATATGTACACACACAAGGAGCATTTTAAACAAGAAAAAGCTGAATATGGTTTGCTCACTGTGTGTGTGTGTGTGTGTGTGTGTGTGTGTGTGTATGGTGTGGCAGCATAATTAAATGGATTTACTCCAGAACTGATTTTTCGCATGGTGAACCAGAGCTGAACAGTGATAGCTATAACTGCTGGGCAGCATTCGACTGTACAGCATCTCCCTCAAGTGAGGAAATGCCCCATCAGAATATCGTGCTCTGCGAACAATCACAGGGCGGGTTTGCGGGGCAAGCGGCAGACAGACTGAGTGCCATCAGAGGCGGATCTGTCCCCCATCAGAGCCGGATCTGTCCCCCATCAGAGCCGGATCTGTCCCCATCACCCCCGCAGGATGTGGATGCCAGGTGCGGGGTGAGGTGGCGCCGCTGCTGATGAGGAACTAACAGCTTGATCGCTGACAGTGAAGGATCGTGCTTCCCGTCCTGTTCTGCCTCCCAAGGACTTTTACTTTGGTACTCCACCACTTCCTCCTTAAAAATCGAAAAAAGGTGCATTTGGCTCGGGCCGTTATACAGCAAGCAAAGAAATAAAATAAATTAATTAATTGAACTGCGTTAAACTGTGATGTGCGTGTTGAATGTTACTGACATGTCTTTTATCTACCTTGAGAGGCAAGAAATATGGCGGAGCATGGCTGTTGATAAGGTGCCAAGGCCTGAGTTGACGCGCCCCACTGTGGCATTCACCCAAGGACACCGTGCAAGTGCTTAGCTAGCCTTAAATCTCGAGGAAACACCAGCCTGAAGAAACACTGACCAAATATCACCTGAAATCTCTGCTTTCGGAAGCACACCGGCACACTAGTTGTCAATTACATGTTGCTGTTATCAGACCTTCCTGCTATATATAAAAATATGCAGCTCCAGTTGATCCATTGCCTATGCATATGCAGACATCCGTCCTTAGGTATACTGATTTCAGGGAGGCGGATGTGGGAGTACTGACTAGGATTTAGGGATATTACGGTAATACAGTATACCATGGTATTTACGGTATTTTGGGTATACCACAGCATCTTCGTTTGAAAATCTCTCCGCCCCCCGCTCATAAAATTTTATCAGGAAGTTCCCGGAATAGTATTGTTCTTTTAAAATACCGTATGATGTCTGGATGGTGTGACGATATAAAGAAATAGATACCGCACATGTCCAGTGGTGTCTGGGAGTGTTAGGGTCCTGGCTATAGATTTTTCCAGGGGAGGTGGGATGCTGGCTGTGACGTTTTCTGACGGGGACTAGTGGGTGGTGGTACCGGGTGGAATGGGATCCTGGCAAAAAAAACTTCTTTCCACTTAATTTTACTGCCACTGAATAGCAAAATGGAAAATTTCTGTGATATGGCGTCGCATTAGCGGGTTTCAGCGAGCTGCCGTTGATTGGCGGGAGACTCACGGAACTTCCAGAAGACCTGGGATGTTGTGGTTCTTTATGATCACAGTTACTGTCACTCTGTGACTCTCTCTTTTTCATGCATTTAACAATATCTTATGATTTTTATATTTTCCAGGAATTTCATTTATCAATATCATCTTATCGAGAAACGTGCACATTAAATAAATTCAAGTTTTGCTTGTGGTTTACAATACGCTGACCATGAATCTTATTTTATGGCCATTGAGATAAAACACAAGCCCTTGAATAAAAATAAAAACATTCCAACATAAATATTTCAGCATTGGCTATAGTTAATTCATAAAACTTTGACATGGGATTCATGGTCTGTTAACCCTGTATGTCAGCATTGCTTGTACCTGCAGAGTAGAGATGCGCTTTGCATTGCTCATATGTGCAAGACAAAGAGAGTCATTCCACCCTGGCAGGTAAACAGGCACTGAGTCTCAGAGTACAGCCTTCCCTACCCTGCCAGCAGAGGGGAGCTTGTGTCACCATTCCGTCTGCGGCCTACACCGATTTTCCGAACTAATTCATTAGCCTACCTCACACCTTGGATGGTTTTAATCGGCTGCTTATTTAAACAAAGCTGTAAAAGTCGCTAGCCACGAATAAGGCCTTTGGGAAATGAAGATGAGTTTTGCCTAACTGCTCTGTGCGCGTAGCAACCGTGCGAGACAAGAGCGCATTATCTTGCAGGTGGCAGAAATCTGGCCGTCGCGTCGTTACCAGCAAAGCTAATTCCTTGTATGCAAACCCTACAGTTTATTTCACAGCCGTCATGCCAGCCAGACTACAATTTGAAAACAACCATTTAGACCCTGAAATTGCATGAAAACATATTTTAGTTTATCTAACTATCTGTTGTAATAAAATCTTGCTTTAAAAGGCAGTGGAATGATAATTAACTTTGCATTTAGCACAGGGCACCCAGTCAGACTGTTATGTCACGTTTGTGTCAGTGGCCGATCAGAGGCGCGTACTGATGTCATGCTTGGAATATGAAATACCTCGGTGTCTCTTTTATTTTTTTGTTTTACCTTTTATTTACTCTAGTTTATGTAACTCAGATTCATACCAACTTTAATTTCTTTAACCTGTACTGTATTGTCTTGTAGTTGCTTCTCGTCTCTTGGGTTTTATTTTAATCCCGTATGTAAAGCATGTTATGCAGCATTTCATGTATGAAAAGTGCTATATACAAACCATCATGATGATGACTATTATTATTATAAAAAAATATTTATTATAGGGCAATTTAGACAT
Organism: Stomatorhinus ivindoensis; assembly: GCA_019775895.2. NCBI lineage: Eukaryota > Metazoa > Chordata > Actinopteri > Osteoglossiformes > Mormyridae > Stomatorhinus > Stomatorhinus ivindoensis. The sequence continues at coordinate 6,970,869 of JABFEB020000033.1, read as the reverse complement.
TTTATTATATTTGCAAGGTAATTGTACTAACAGTCAGGCATAACTCATGACCTCATTCTGTGTTTAAATCTGAGTCTGCTGTTTAAATATGCTTACGAATTTGTTCATTTTTGCTTTTTCAACCATATACCAAGGTCTTTAAGTTAAAATAGGTAGCAGGTGTTCACAAACTCCTTTTACCCCACTGATGATTTTAATTGAGTTGTGCTCCAGATATCTGATAACTCATTTATGTTCTTTGCTGAGAAGGGTTCGAATATAAAAGAGAATACCTGAATGCAGAACAGGCACTCAAGTCACTACTGTGTGATTTGATGCAATGCTTTTTTACAGTAACCAGTGTTATAATCAATAAGTAACACTGTGAAACTATATATTTGTCTCTCAGAAGAAATATATGCGGTTCACTTCTGATATGGAATCTATTGTTTAAGGTTCTTAATGCATCAGCAGTAGTTTATATTGATGCAGGGGCGTAGCTAGAAATTCCGGGCCCCCTGACAAAATGTCACCTTGGGTCCTCCACCACCCAATTTTATGTATTCAAGGTTCCTTATGAAGCGCTGCCTCTCTGAACCTGCCGAAATCTCCATGCCCCTCAGCTGCTCCTGCATTGGCATAGCTAGGAATTCTGTGCCCCCTGACAAAATGCCCCCCCCCCATCCAGTTTTACATATTCAAGGTTATGTGCACCAACATTTTATCATAGTCATTTCTGAAATAGAGCCGTCATTTAAGGCTCTCAGTGCATCAGCAGTAATATACATGGCTGTAGTTAGAAATTCTGGGCCCCCTGAAAATATACCACTTGTGTTTTCCCCCCCCCACAATTTAACATATTCAAGGGCCCATGTAAAGTGCTGGCCCCCCTTGAATCTGCCAGGTTATCCATGCCTCTCCTTGGTCCCTGAGTATACAGCATGTATATGAAATGGACCTCTGTCATTTAAGACTCTTAATATGCAGTTTGTTGTTATGTGGCAAACCTTTTATCGGAGCTCTGTCATTTAAGGTTCTCAGTGCATAAGTATTAAAATACAGCATGTAGTTATGTGGACATACATTTTATTGCACTCGCTTTTGAAATGGATCAGTATCATTTAAGGCTCTCAGTGTATCAGCTGTAATATATACAGTATGTTGTTCTGCAGACATACATTTTATTGTAGTCACTTCTAAAATGGCTCTCAATGCATCAGCAGTCATATACAGCATGTAGTTACAGTACGTGGACATACATTTTATCGTAATCATTTCTGAAATGGATCTCTGTCATTTAAGGCTCCCGGTGCATCAAAAGCAATACGCAGCATGTATATTATTGTTTCTTCGGTCAGGTTTCGGTACCCTGCCATGTTCAGTTGAATGCTAATTGCGTGTGACACTAAGGCACCCCTATGTGCTTTGCCAAGAGTTTTCAGTACTTCGCTGTTTGTTTTCATGCCCTGACCAGAAGGTGCCCCTTCTTGAGCCTTGTGCTCAAGTCCTATAGTACAGATAGAGGCTCAAAGCTGACCCACCATGCGTTGACGGGGGGGTGGGATCAGGTGCAGAATAAGCATCTCCTACTGGCCTGTCAGGCTCCCACAGTTTGCACCTTGCCAGCAAGACGAGATGCACCAGCTCTCCAATCAGCAATAGCTCTCCCCCGCGTGACATGCTGTGTGTAAAGTGTGTAGTGCTCTGACCTTGGCAAGCGAAGCTACAGATGAATGGCACTTGTGCCACCTGGGCTCCGGAAGGGACGCGGGCCTGTGCTCAGGATGCCTGAGTTCCACGCAGTCTCGGAAACGACTTCATCTATGGCTGCATAGGTTTTCGACAGCCTCACCTCAAAATAGAATGCCAATGACAGATCCCTGTGCGTGTGTGTGTGTGTGTGTGTGTCTGCGTGTGCGTGTGTGCGTGTGTAGGTGTGTGTGTGTGTGTACACGCATACTCATGTTTATGAGTGTCAGGGTGCCTGCCCGGCGGTGCTGTGAGGAAATGCAATTTCTGGAGCAAAATAAATGGTTTATGTTATGGATAAATACCATAAGCTTTCAAGATTACAGTGTAAGCCAGCGTTTACAAATTGAGGATGTAGCCCAGCCTCGTGTGAATCCAGAGAAAGGAGCTTAGCTATTCGACTCACATAGCATCTCGCCAACAGTAGGGAAGAGGCAATGACAACGCCGCTGCCTTGTTCCTGATAGTATCTAGTATAAATGAAGGCACTAATATTTCTAAGGTCACGGTCATGGTATGGATTCCCCTGCTCCTTTTCTGTAGTCCCTTTCATTCCACAGTTACTTGGGGGCAGAGAACTATCTCAGTAATCAAAGGATGCAGAGGGATTCACACCAGCGGGTCGTGTGAGGACACTGTTCACACCGAAAGCGTGCCGCATGCATATCAATTAGTCTCAAGCCATGTCCTTGGCCTTTGATTGGAGCGGTTGATCATTTAAAAAAAAATAATTTAACCGTGGACAAATAAAAACATCATGATTACATGGATAAAAATGTTTTTCCTTCATAAATTTATGGCTGAAAGAGATGAGTATGAACAGCTTGGTATTCAGTCAGCTGGTGTCATCAGCTGGTATTCAGTCACACAGGCTATTCTATTCTCAGGGTTAACTAGTTTTCATCAGACAGTTAACCTTGGCTCGCCTTTAAGCTTTTCTTGTGTCATATTTACCGAGGCGACTTTTGCATAAACACAAGTTCCCAGAACCTCTATTTATTCAAATACATCCAGAAAGAACATCCTTTAGGAATTATGAAAATATATCACAACTGTAATTTAACAATCGTATGATAAGCATAAATTACCTGACTTACAATATTTAACTATCACTACATCGGACCACTTGCTGCCTGCAGCATATTTCTGCATTAATATACATATTTCCTATTATTCATATTATAGCGTACAATATATTTTGGGTTGTATTTCAGTTTTATTGTATATAATTTAATGTAACTGGCTTCCTGTCCATGGTGCCCCTGCATCGTACCCAGGATAGGCTCCAGGCAGAAAGCAAACCTGTGGATAAGCAGGAAGGAAGATTGATAGATGGATGGATGGACAGATAATTCAATGCAATCACATTTAGGTTACTAAACAAAATGAAAAACATTATTGAGTGCAACATTTCTGCCTCTGACTGAAATACATTATTCTGATCAAATAAAGTCCCTGACATTACAGCTATTTATTAAAATAAGAAAAATATTATAAAATACAAACAATTTTAGGAATGTATTCATTGCATCTTTAGACAGTATGCAAGGCTCTCAAGTTGCTTCAAAAGTTTGGAGCAAGATTTCATTAGGGGCAAAATGCATCTCATGGTCAATGCGTGAGATTTCAGAGCCCTGCCTATCGCATTCATCGGATCTTGCTCTTCCGCCTCCGTCTTGTCTGCACTGCGTATGCACATCCATGTAATAACGTGCTTGCAATGGGATCACATGTAACGTATTTTGGAATTTACCCGGAAATGACAGATGCTATTTTCTGATTGGCTGGTAAGTAGCGATTAACTCCATATGACATGGGACAGTTATGAAATTCATAGGTTCTGTAGGCCTACGGCACGTCCACTGGTTCTTCTCAGTGTGAGATACACGAGACATGGCATGTGAGTGTGTAAACTGGCTGAAATGTGTGTGTCTCGTGGTCAATCTGTGAGATGTGAGATCCATGTCCTTCTGTGCAAAGCAGACACGGTTTCAATGGCCTGCCTGTTATCAGTGTATCAAGCGAACAGTATTTCTTACACCGGCTGTGAATGTAGTCCGCTGTCAATCACGCCAACCGGCGAGAGCGTTCTCCTCTCTGCTTTCCCGCTGACTGTTCAGACGAGGCTCTCCCAACTTCCCCCTTCCTTTAACTGTGCAGGTGCCCCCCACTCCCTCTGTGAAGAAGGGTTAGCACTGCAGGAAGTTTTCTTACGCATCTGTGAGGCAGGACCGGTCCCCTGAACAAGTGGGGTTAAGCGATGCCAAACCCAAATCATAAATCAGCTCAGTAACCAGCCCAGGTGACCCTAAGGTCACTCCTTCATTAAGTGTCTGAGACATTCTTTTTTTTCCCTCATGGAAGTAATTTGTGAAGAGAAAAAAAAGTAATCTTCCGGTTATTGATCCGCTTCATTGATTGGCTGTAGCATTTTTGACCAACTAGTTAGAAGCAATAAGCACCGGTCACATATGGAAAGGGACATCTTTGATTGACAATCACTTCTTCATGTCCTTTTTTCAGTGGTAGCCGTGGTAACACTGTACATCTAAGACTATAAATAGGGGTGTGGTGAAATGCACATGATAACAGTGACTGCAGTACCATAAAAGTCCCCTTTTTTGGCCAAGGGTTCCAGAAATCGTGAATATACGATCCTGGTGCGTTGTGCTGTTATACGGGATTTTTACAACATCATCCATCAAATAAAAAAAAAAATAGAAAAAGTCGTGCCCTTGAACAAATGTTTTTTTTGTTTTTTTTTCTCCACTGACAGTGTTCCAACATATTCTCATCTTTTACTGATTCCTACCTCAATGTCAGTAATTACCTTCATATAACCTTCCAGGCTGGCGTGTTTGCCAGGTGAATTTCAGTTTCTTTTTTCTCCCGAGTCTTTTTTACTCTGTAAAGAAAGTGTAACTTATCAGGTTTAGCTGCAGCTGGTACCAGCCAGCAAAACGAAACGCTCTGACTCAAGGTGTGACGGTTCCGGTCGGCATGCTTTTCCCACACGCCTCGGATGGTATCTTCGTGCAGCTTGCATGTATCATTTTGTATCAGTGTCAGTCATGTTTATTGCTAGGAATTAGTCACACTAGGCATATTTTTCATCGTTTTTTTTTTTTCTTTATACATTATAGACCAGTGCTGGGGCTTGATTTCTGTAGAGATGCTGCAGATATATTTGAAACTGGGCAGTTCTGCCTCAAACCCCCCCATGTGAATCAAGACAGTGGAGTATGAGTCACATGCCGTAAATCGTGACAGGCCAACGGAAGTGCTCAAGGTGTGGATGCATCCTTGTTAGCTCAGCAAATCATGAGCCAGGCAAGCGGTGACGCTGCTGTAGCCATGATGGCGTTAGGCCTGTGAATATCCTGATTATTGCCAAGGAACTGAGGTACTGTGGCATACGCAACAGGAGCAATAATGATCATATTTTTAAAAAAACAGCAACAACAGTGGACCTGCAGCTAATGCTGCTTGAGCCTATAAATTAAAAACAATCTGGATTTAAACCAAAGAATGTCCTTCATCTCCTGTGGCAGTAAAACCTTCTTGTTGCTTGTTTGTTTTTTAAAGAATGATGTGAGGATATGTGAAGAATGGCAAGAGGATGTATGAGATTAGTGTTGTTGTACAAATTGTCCTCTGTAACTGAAAACAAACATCTGAGTAACAGTAAGTAGCTCACAGTTATCCTCTATCAGTAGTCAAGGGAGATAAAAGTAAAGCGAACAAAATCAAATTCACCCCCCCCTGTAAGATGGCCTGAAGCATGCTAGAAATTTATCTACTTCAACCCTTACAGTTTTTTCTTTTAGTTGTGGGGGGGGGGGGGCAGGGTGTGATGCACCTGAAGGTTGGTTATGTTAATATATGTTATGTGAATATATATTATTACTTTTCATACAATAAACAGGAATGATAAAAGAAAAATATTAATTAATCACAGAAAATCAAGATTTGAAAGACTCCCAACAAACAGACTTGTGCGTTAAAGGTTTAAAAAGTATAAATATACTGAGCATCAGGAAGGGCAAGATTTGCAATACAGTCCAACAGATGGCTTTCAAACCATACAGTAAATTATGTGTTTGAAATAATTTAATCTACGCTTAATAGCATGCCTGGCAAAACTCGACTCACACTCCAGCATAACAGCATATTAGTTTCTCAGGCAGATGAGTTTCCACAAATTAATCTTCCAGGGAAGTTACTGACTTGAGTTTTCATTTTGAAAAGAACAGAACCAGCTGTTAATATAGTGTTCCTCATGTCAGTTGATATTTTTGAAGTGTTCTAGATAGATAATATATGTTCATAGAAACATATCATTTTGTCCTTTATTAATTATTGTTGCCCTTCCAGAAGTGTTAGCATCGCAATGCATCTTAGCATAGATGTTAAATAAATTGCATCAGTCAGGTTTCTATATTTATGTTCATACAAATGTGTCCTTGAGTCCTTCAGTAATGTATAATTACTGCTGCACTGCTAGAAGTGTTACCTTTGCAATGTAATGTAGCGACAAATTGTACTTGGTACCTCCAAGACATTTACGGAAGTTCCAGGTGAATGTTACCCAGAGAAGCCACAGGTTGGCTCATACTAACATGTGCTGCTTTATTAAAAATGAATGCGCTCTCTTTTCAGATCCTGACTTTAAAGATCTGGGAGTCCCGAACCCTCTGCCCTGTAGGTATCATTTATTCTTTGCAAGCTAAGTACACCACCAGGGGCCCGTACATTGCCCATCTGTTCCCTAATCTGTTGTTTCGTGCATTTCCTGCGGTTCAGTCTGCGAGTTCGAGATGGGAGGACCTGAAGGCATCGTTGAGTCACTGCAAATCGCGAGGGACGGCAAGGCCATGCAAACCGAGGCCGTGGACTGCAGGTGGTACATCAGGGCCCCCCCACGGTCGAAGGTGAGATGGTCGTCACTGACAGCAGCTTATCAGCGTCTGAGTGGCTGATCCGCCAGCCAGGTGGCGCACTTGAAACTGTGATAGCGGTGATGTTAGAGTATAATCATTGTTATTATTTTCACTGTTATTACTGGTGTTGTAGTAGCTGGGAAATTTCACCATAACTCCAGTTTATTTATGCATTACCCCGCTGGTTTTCATCGTGTCTGACTGCAATAGGAGTACATGGGTGGGGCTTCTGCATTTAAGGAGGGAAAACTGTGGAGGTCACTGCAGAGGTCGAATACACAGGAAAGGTCTGCTCCTCAGAAGGTCTGGCTGGAGGCAAAGCCATTTTCTAAACATCAGGCAAAGTTTTTTACAGGTTGAACGTCAAATGAAAGACTCAGCTTCACTGTTGATGAAACAGCGATATGCCATTTGCTCGTTTGTTTGCCTGATAGGTTGCTATTGCTACTGTGTGTTTGTTTTGTTTTTGTCTGGATTGTTATGGCTTTAAAAACATTTGTTTTTATTCCCGGTTCCTACTCAGATAGCTTGAGGTTAACGAAATCTGGTAACGCACCATTAGTAATTTGCAAATGGGAGGTGGCCTGTGAATGCATATTTCCCAAGGCGATCGCGCAGGTAGAAAGCTGTAGATTCAGCGCTTTCGTTAGGGTAATTTATTCAGGTGTCAGGATCCGTTTGTTCCTTCATTATCCGCTACGGAGATAGCGACACCGGAGACGACGCTAATGCATCGCCGTTTGAGTTGCAAAATTGCTTTCTGTCAGTTAAATCACTCTGATACCTCCCGATGTGTTTTAATGTTACGCCCGAGATTTTCCCTATTTTCCCTTTGTACTTCCGTCCCACCCTTTTCCCCTCCCGGTGTGGAAAGCTGTTGTCTTTTGATTGAAATTTCAGAGATGGATTGGAACAGTTGATGCACAGACACGGTTCCCTCTGAATTCATGGTCCTGAGCAGTATTTACCATCTTATCTGGCACACCTAGAGAGAGCCACCCGGGCTTTTAAAGGAAGAAGGCACTGCAGATACCTTAGTCCATAGCGGCTTGTATTTTAGCTCTCTGGGGTCCTTCAGCCTTATCTCTCTCGCTGTTAATTGCTTTTCCCATGGCGAATCTGAAGCTGTACAGTTCGTTGGGGCAGGCAGAACACCCCGATTCACAGTTACGTTGCAGGCTCCTGTCGCAGTGACATTTTGAGCCGGGAAGGTGTGTTTTTCGGGGGTCTTCTCATTGTTGTGCTTCTGAGTGGTCTGTCAGCCGGCACATGCTACGTAAGCCCCCCACTCCAAAACAGCTCACACATTCTCTCCCTCTCTCTTTCTCTCTCTCTCTCACACACACAGACACACACATACAGGCCTGTACTCCTGTCTTTGTGGGAACCGTCCATTCATTTCTATGGGCAAAACCCTAATCCCAACAATGACAATCTTAACCCCAACCCATCCGTCACCTTAAACATAGATAACCAAACAAAATACAAAGTCTTCTGGCATCTTTGGTTTTGTGATTGCAGTGACAAATTAAAAAAAATGTTTCTCCTTGTGGGAACTGAAGAAATGGTCCTGACAATGTCAAAATAACAGGTTTTATCATATCATAGAGACATTTGGTGCCCACAATGCAACGTATATCTGACCCATCCACACACACACACACTGCTTGTCTGTAATTGTGCAGTGGCTTACAGATAATTTTATGTACTATGATCGATTGCCTGAGCAGCTGATTTCAGTGCTATCTGATGTCCTCCAAGGGGCATTAATTAAATCTTCCCTCCCTGTCTTCCTTTAGGAGCACATAGCATGTAATTACTTAGGTCACTTCATGTGACTTTGCTAGCACACAATAGGCCTTTCTGTTTATATACATTCTTCTTCTGTTACATTACAATGGATTTTACCCTCTCCAGATGGATATACTGTGTTCAGATATGATGGCTTGCTTGATAAGGTCTTATTGATTACCCCTCATCTCACTTAGTAGATTACTCAACAAAGCAGCCAAATTGTATTAGAAATACCTCCTGAGCGTATCGCAGGATGTAAAAACGGCTCTAATAGCGATACGTAAGCCCTGACACACAGGCGTTAATGTGTGAGTTTACTCCTTTGAGAAACAGGCTTTTCCTTTGACTTTATTTGAGTCTATAATGGAGTGAAATAAACCAGAACTCAGAGATGAGTGAGTTGTGACTGCACTTTGAAAGGCAGGGATCATCCACAATCTATGTGCGCCTTGTTCTTGCTATTTGGTGGAAAACCAATTCAATGGTGGTGTTTTTCAAGGGAGCAATGCAAGTTAAGCGCTCAGCTCAAGAGTCCTACAGCAAAGCCCTGCACTGGAACGTGAGTGTTCGGGAGACAAGTCCTTCACTTCAGCTGACGCGCCACCCGCCGGCTGGTGCTGACCTCCTCGACAAGCAGGCTGTGTCTTAATCCGATTTCTGTTAGCGACACCGACGCGGGAACAGATTCGTCCCTGTGACATCTTCAGCCGTGCTTCTCCCCCGTCCTGGCGGCAAAATGCGCCGATGTTCCCCGTCTCACTCCAGCTGCCAGGTGACATCGCCTGGCGTCGGGTACAAATTAGTCAGTGCAGTGACGATGTGATCTGCACCTCAAACACGTTGTGGCTCCAGAGTAAAAAGATTTAAACTATAGTAGCACGCGGCCTTTCTAAAAGCTGCTACCGTGGGCCATGGAATCAGAAGGCAACTTTTGGATAATCATTAAGAATGCAGTGATGAACAAAAAATAGCTTGAACTAATTTAATGGGAATCAATACAACTTTAGTAAAAAAAAAAAAAAGCTTATGTTATGTATCTAAGTTTTTCAAAAGTGAACAGATAAATTGACATAACTTTATGCTATATCCCCCGGCCCCATTCAGATGCATCACATGGTCCACGATTTCCATCCTAATAAGAAGAGCCTTGGAGATATATTCTTGGGAGATATATACCTGGGAGATATATTCAGAGCTCCTGCAGAAAAGAAATTAAAAAACGAAAGAAGAATCTAATTAAAACATACTTGGACAATCACGCAAAGTTTCTGGAATTAGCGGAGGTGCTAGTTATGGAATGCTTCGCTAAGGGGGCATAGTTACAGGAAAAGTACCTCCATCTGACGGGAGATGTTAGCATGGGGTGTTTGAGTGGCTCTGGGTCGTGGCTGATACTGCCAGGATGAAAGGCTGGATGATACTTCCAGGTGGTTCCTCACCAGACCTGAGGCTTTGGAGGACGTCATTTTTTAATGGCCGCTAGAAGCTGCGGGAGGGGGTGGGCATAACCGCAAAATTATAACAGAAGAGGGAAAGTAACACCTTGCCCCCACACTCCTATTTATCCTGCCTTGGAAACACTCGCTGTCAAGGCTAAACCTTTTAATTTACCTTCTTCCTCACAGCTCTCTCCCGCGTCTCTGCTTTGACCCCTAAATGAAAAACCGTTCCATCTCACTCCAGGAGCCTCATCCTTCATCCCTCATCGTACTTCGCTGATCCCAGCGGCAGTTCCAGTTTAGCACAATTTACAGAGTATGTTGTAAATTAATTGGGAATTAATGTAGATCGGTGGATTTTTGTGTGTCTTTGCAGAAATAGCTGTAAATATTTTATGAGAGCATCTGTATTCACTGCAAAATGTGGTGGGAAACTTTCGTACATCATTCGGTGCACCCCTACAAGTTCTGTGGCAGTAAACTGCTTCTGCGAGTGGCAGGCTTTAACTCCACAAATAGCAGGCCCATCGCTGCAGTAGTAATCGCTGAGAATTCTGGGAAAAAGCCTGATGACAATGAGCAGCACCTGCTAAGCCTGGAGTTCTAAACTCATCACAATAGTTTTCCCTCTGTGCGGAGCCTTTTAGTCATCTCTGCGAGACGGATCTTCTTTTGAAGATTCATCCGTGGCTTCATACTGCTGCGAAGACACAACAACTGCATCTCAATCGCAGTTCTGCGCACGCTGACCTCCCAGAGAACCCCACATTTGTGGTAGAAGAAGAAACAACGGCTGCTGCTTTTCCTTTCCCTTCTTCCTTCTCCGTTAATTATACTGATAATCGTTGCAATTTGGATGATCGCGTTTTCAGATGCATTCTGTCTCAGTGCTGTGAGGATCAGTCCAGAGCTCCCCAGTTTTCTCAGCAAGCCAGCAATCTGAACATAAGATGGCACAGAAAGGAAAGATGCATTGCACTCATTTGGTCCGCATTGGCGCTCTTTCCTGTCCTGTTTCATTATCATCATTTTTCTTAAAGGTCCACTAATCCCACCTCGCACGATGGAAGCACCTTAACCGGACCGGATGGTGCTAGTGAGTTGAGTGGCAAGGGCGTGAAATGGCTTGTTGGAAACTTATGTCATTTCTCCAGGAAGCATTTGACTTGAGAATCATGAGCTCACATGTGGCCATTTTGTCCTGTCAGATACACCCCCCCCCCCCATCCTGCATCGCCCCCGACATTGACACGCTGTGATGGAAATGGAGCATTCAGTGATGAAACACTGGCTTTCTGAGGGGGCTATTCCTAACATCCGGGGGCGTGGCGCGCAGAAAGGCAACGCGCATGCCGCGTTTAAACAGACACGCGCTCCTCACTAGGAACCCCTTGAAGCCTGACTGACATTCTGTGGGCCATTAGTCTCGCCTCACGACGTCCCGTGCTAGTCGTCACGCCGAAATTAAAGCCTTGTATTTCCTCGCCATCCCCTTGCGTTGGTGACCTCAAGATAAGGCTGTCATCACCACAGACCTTAAGACTGTAAACACATCGCATGGAGCTTTTTATATATTTAAACGGCAAGGGATAAAAAAAACACTTTCCTGCAGTGAAAACTGTATTTTGGATGATTCACGCAAGGTGTGAGTGGCATGTGACTCACCAGGTTAGGCTCCTGTACTTATCATCTGAAAGATTACCGGTTCAAATACCGTCCTTGGTAGAATAGTCACATCTCCTGGGCCCTGGCGCAAGACTTGAACCTTTGACCCCCGTCCCAAAAAAAAAAAGGATTACCGATGCCGATTAAATTGCTGACCCTGTGCTTAGACCCCCAGCTCTACTCTCATCTGGATATTTGCATTTGTGTGTGTCAGGGATGGGACACGTAAAAAGAAGCAAAGATGCACTGCCGTGTGTATGAGGCGCTCCTTAAGACGGAGCCCTGGTCTCTGGGACACTTTGGCAATTTGCATCCCCGTTTTCATTGTGGAAGTTGAAAACATCTGAGCTGCAGGAAGCCAGTGACTTGACAAGAAAAACAAAAACAGCCCAGCGCGTCAATTCTGCAACCCAAGATTGTTATTGTCCTGTCAACCAACTAGTTACCCTTCGAATGGTGCCAACACTAGTCCAGTCATCAAAACCATCCTGCCCCTCATGTCCCCCAACCATACTCATAGGATATTCGCTCTAGGAACTTGCTCTGCCTAGGGGGCAATTATCAACAACCTCTCTACCTGACTAAAATTATATTTCCAGCATAAAATGAAGCAAATGTCAAGCAAAATGGGATAAATGGAATAAATGTCAAAAATAAATGCAACCTAGGCCACCTTTACATGAACCACTCCTTAAAACGATAAACTAGTGAAACTTACCACTAAAGCTGGTCAGCTTCCACTAAGGAGTATAAGAGATGTTAAATTCATAAATGGGGGCAATGTGTGGCTCAGTGGGCTGAGCCTCTGGGCCTGTGATTGGCAGATCACTGGTTCAAGCTCAGCCTCAGCACGTCCTCAGGCCCTTGAGTCCCACCTCTGTATGTGCTGCTATGGGTGGCTACCCTTGGCAGCCAGCTTGATCTCACCTACAGAGCGCAAGGAGGAGGAGGAGTTAAGACAATAAAGTATCAATTATTAATATTATTATATAAATTGTCGCACCGAACACCCATGCTTCCATCCTTAGTCTGCCGCATGCGGCCAAACGGAGACATGTGCCGCCACTGAATCATCTCCATCACCGGTTCCCTCTCTGCCCTTGCAGATCTACTTGCGGTTCCTCGACTACGAGATGCAGAACTCGAACGAGTGCAAGCGCAACTTCGTGGCGGTGTACGACGGCAGCGGCTCCGTAGAGGACCTGAAGAGCAAGTTCTGCAGCACAGTGGCCAACGACATGACCCTGGCGTCAGCGCTGGGCGTGATCCGCATGTGGGCCGACGAGGGAAGCCGCAAGACCCGGTTCCGCATCCTTTTTACCACTTTTCAGGAGCGTAAGGAAACCCTCTCCCGTTCTCCTTCCAAGCAGTTGATCACACTGAACAAAGAATTCAGTTTCCATTTGAGGCCTCAGAAAATACAATCTTAGGGTAACAATGAAAAAAGATAAATCATAGACTGAAGTGAGGCATTAAAGATTAATTCATTCATTTTCTTTATTTGTTTGGAGAGCTGAGGTTCATGGGATTCAATAGACAAAACACCGAAACGGAAGTACAGGTATCCATCAACTTACGTCCAGGTTACATTCCGGAACTGAGGACGTAAGTCAATCTGGATGTACCGCGATGATTGTAGAGGAGATACAATGGTGCAAGATACAACATGAGATACAATATCACACAAACTTAACTAAAGCTCCATAGCAGCAGTGTGGTTGGTTTATTTCTTGTCACATGCTGCACAAATGGTAAAATATATCCACTAACATCCACTATGACTGCTTTGGACTTCTCTAGATAAGTTTTATTAAGGCTCTTTTAGGACATCGGACCTAAGTATGATCAGGCACAAGGACGAAAGTTGATGGATGACTGTTTATAGTTAGCAGGTTTTTGAAGATTTGACGCAAGAAAATACCTAATTCATTTGTATTTTCTAACACTGTATTTTGATTAGTAATTCTATTTGGTAATTCTAAACTTTCATAGCAGTGATTAGGTAACAAACGTGGAAACTTTTATAGCAGCATTGAGGTACTGAACCCAGAAACTGTCACCCACATCACAGCCCTCTTAGTCCTTTTCTTGATTCACCTTGAAGAAACCACTTCACAATAACAGTGCAGGCTTATTTCAAACATTGCCGTTTCTCTAGAGTCCTTCATTAATTAATGAGCAAAAATGTCCAAGAGCTATCTGGAATCTTTCATCTAGGTTGGCGTATATGCCAGGGAATTTCTGCGGTCCTACTGAGAGATTGAAGCGCCGGACATTATTCTGTGCTCTAGGGCGAGGAGGCTGTGGGGGAGGGGATGGGCGGAGATTCGCCCCACGATACGAAGCAGCCCCGGTTGGCAGAATGCCACCATCCGAGATCGGGCCGTGCAACCGGCGGTCCTAAGGCTGCAGAGGCAAACCACACAAATTTTGGCGGGAAAAAGATAGGAGAAAACAATGAGCAGGCAGTCGGGCTAGCCTTTTCGTCATTTTTTTCTGGTGTTCTGATTCCTTACACTCCACATTCCCTGGACTAGCCTGCACCCATATCGTGTTTCTCTGAGGCACCGTTGAATTAACATGAAATGATCTGAAGACGGGCATTAATGGCAGGCCGGTGCTGGCCAGCGCACGCACAGGGACATCATAATGGGCTATGCGAGTCCAAGCAGATGGAGCTTTGGTTGGGGAACAGACAGGCTTTAATCGGGGTTTCGCGAACCTTCACAAACTGCAGCGGCTGCGTCTAAAGCCCATCTGCGCTATGCGCTCTGCGCAGTCCGTCAGCTCCGGATGTGCTGTTGCCCAGGAAACCCCTGCATAATCAGCCCTTACCCCAGGCAGGTTAAGACCATCAGCACTGTCTATGGAGAAGGGAGGGGGCAGAATCTGGGGGGGGGTTAATCACTTCTATCTTTATCACAGATACTCTTAGAAACATTTTCTGTAAAACTTTCAATTTATGGAATTTGAAATGCTTCATATGCAATTCCCTGGAATATTTCCGTCCGTCACGCCTGTTGTTTGGTTTGAAGAAGTAATGTTTTTTTTTATCTTGAGAGAATTGCATTCTGATGTGGTGCCATTGATTTGTGACTATGTTTACATCAAGGGAAAATAACAACAAATCAGTACCTGTTAGAAACACTGATATTTTGCCTTATTGTCAATTATAACTTGATTCACACAGTTGTTTTGGGATCTTTTTAATGCGAGCTTAATGCCAATAATAAAATATAGTATGAAATAATGAGTCTCAGTGGAGATTAGTCCAGTTCCGTTTCTCAATTAAGAGAGAGTTAAGTGAGATATTTCGTTATGGAGTGCTAGGATACCACCTAGTGGTGATGGGATGTAATGACCCCAGGTTGATCTAGAGACAGTGGCGTATTAGTTCAGCGAGTGAGTGATGACTCATCCCAACATCACTAGCGTTATTATACACCCGAGATTGCCGTGAAGTAAACTACATCACAGTAGCTATTCTGCCCAACCTTGAGCTTTCGATCTGAGGGGGTGAAGCATAGTAATGTGGTGTGCTTGAGAATGAAAGAAATGTTTGTGATATAACGTCTTATGACATTAAGACTTGAACATCGCAGTAGCAAATTATAGACGTTATATTTTGGGCGTGGACGAACGTCATTAGTATCATGTGTGATTGAGGAGGAAGTGTCTCCCCAGTAAAAAGTGACCTTGATTTTTAATTACAAGATGACTGCAGGCTCTCGAATTTCAGCCGTTTTTCTTTCTGATAGCCTTCTACGGATAACTTTGTCCGATCACATGTGTATAGTCACCTGAGTCGCATCTTTTCTGTTAAAATTCGGTTATGAACATTAAACATTTTTTCCGGCTGAGATTTCGCACAAAAGCAATCTGTTTTAAATCCCAAATCATTGTTAAGTATGATTATCACATCATCCCTTTCAGAGAGTAGTGACCCTATAGCCAAAGTGAGTATTAGAGTGAAACGTATGATTAATTATGGTTAATTTACCACAAGAAAAGTTCAGTTTCTTTTCATTCCGATAACCGTGGTGATTTGACTGGCGTTGGTTTTTATAGTAAAAGACGTGTAATGATTGCTGATCAGACACGGTAACTTTCTGACTGCCCGCCTTCCAGAGGTTATATAACTCACGTCCGGTGTTAGCTATATTACAAAACGTATATAAGGCCACAAACATGCATTTTAGTTAATGATGGTTTGCGTGGACCTCAACCAGTTGTTATTTTCCGCTAATTATCATAATACCCTCACGCTGTTTGGCTTGCAAGCCACAATACGGAAAATGCAACGTCTATGTTGCTTATTTTGGATTGCCTTGTATTTTTTTTTTCCTTCAGCCCCGTGTGAAGCAGACACTTTTTTCTGCCACAGTAATATGTGCATCAACAACTCTCTGGTGTGCAATGGGGTGCAGAATTGTGTCTACCCCTGGGATGAGAATCACTGCAAAGGTGAGTCCGCCGGTTTCCATACGACGATTCTGACTCGTGTACACACCCTTCACATCACACAGAAGCTGGCAGCGCCGTATCCACCAGGATGGCGAGTCCCGGCGGTTCCACCTGTGTGTCAAAGCTGTATCTAGCATGTTTCCGTCTCTCACCAAGGAAACACGCCTTTGACTACGAATATGCACGGTTTCCATATAGAATTGCAGATAAAGCCTGTGTTTTCTTTAGTGCAAAGTGTGATGGTGAAATCCTAGCTGCAAACTTTGCACTTGCATTTCTGTGTCACCATAAGCTAAATGAATTATAGCTCCGATTTCCAAGAATGGTTATACCGTTGTGGGCCTGTTCTTCACACGGGAGAAGGCGCTCAGGTATCCGGAAATGACAATTCGCTAAAGTCAGCGTTTCCCAATCGCCTTTTTTTTGGCTGCATGGTTTTCCTCTGTTTGTTTGTCTCGAATTTTATATGGCAGCCCTCGGCACTTGTTCTCACGTCCATTCTCATTGTCTCAGATGGTTTGTGTTCCCTGCTCTGAAAATACCTCTGAACACAACCATTCGCTTCCCGGTGGCCCAGACGAAATCAACACCCGTCATTATTCCTAGTCTTGTTCACAAACACCAGTCTCTTCCCCAAAGAGACTTTCAAGATCCCCATTTCCCAGCCATTTTACAACCGCTGTACATCTCGGAACGTTGTCTTGCTAGTTACACTGTTAATTCTTTGTCTTTGTGTCATGCAGAGAAGAGGAAGGCTAACATTCTGGACAACCTCAACAACACGAACGGGACGATAATCGGAGTCACCTGTTGTATCGTGATTATCCTACTTATCGTCTCCGTCATAGTTCAAATAAAACAGCCTCGCAAAAAGTACATAATCAGGAGAGACGACTTCGACCCGACTATGTTTCAGGAGGTATTCGAGCCCCCGCACTACGAACTGTGCACGTTGCGCAGCGCCGCAGCCTCCGCCGAGCTGGTGGACCTGGCTGACGACCTGGAGACCTACCATAAACTCAGGCGCTCCTCCTCCCGATGCATTCACGACCATCACTGTGGATCGCAGCTGTCCAGCGTCAAGGGCAGCCGCAGTAACCTCAGCACGCGGGAAGCCACCATCCTGACGGAGATGCAGCCGCAGCCGGTCAGACCCCTGATCCCGCCCACCAATCGCAGGAGCATCCTGGTGATGAAGCACAGCTACTCGCAAGACGCCACCGACGGCTGCGACCCGGACGATGACATGGAAGAAGTGCCCACCACAAGCCACAGGCTATCCCGACACGATAAAGGAGTGCAGCGGTCAGTATCCATTGATTTTTGATGAAGACTATCACTCGGAACACTATAATATCCAAACATGTATTTGTTCCTTTTATTTATTTTTTCCCCGTTTTATTTTTTTGCCTTTTTTACTTCTATCTATTTATTTTAAAACTTTGATTTCTCCGTCTTTCATTACAACCTCTGTCTCATTCACATCGGAGTTGGCTCAGGCTGGTGATGCCGTCGCTCTGGCCGGCTGACGAACGGCGACATGTTGTTTGAGTCTGTTTGAACATGACTGCATGCTTTGTCCCAGCATCAATCCAGACCAGCCAATCCCATCCTGGGCTACTGATTTAAAAAAACAAAAAAAAACAATCTTTGCATAAAAATAACATATAGGAAAACGTTGTCCATAAAGATACGTCATTTTCCATTCTGTGGTGCATGGGGATTCCTAAGGGCTAACGCCAACACCCCCTGCCAATGATGCTGGATCCTTCTTGCTTTGGACTGTTTGACACATCACTTTAAGATTATTGTTTAAATACATTAATGTTCTGAGTACTTGGAACTAAAGGGCTTGTCATTTGACTGAAGACTAATAGCACTTTTTGAAATAGAAACAGATTTGAAAAGTAATAAAATCATATACAATATATGAAATGGACAAATTTAAGTATTCGTTTCTAATCAGTAAAGCAGCGTTTTATGGCATGAACCTGTTTTTACAAAAAAATATATTTTATTGTATCACTGCACTTTGCTTGCAAGGATTAAATGTTTACAAGAACACAGGGTAATATCAAAGATGCATACAATCCATACAACATGCCCTATATAACTGTCATGCATGCATATGTTTGATGTGTATACATGCATTACACAGTTGTTTTATATGTTTGGTTTACCTATATTTGCAGAATATGAAACACATAGTCCTTTCATTTTTGCATGTACATGTTTTAAAATTACACATTTCAGATCCAGTGTGCTGCGTTTACAGTATGTATATGTGAACTTTTCTGTCTATGCAAAAAAGAGTGTGACATTAAATGAAAAAGCCGTGATATTGCAGGTTCTGCCTCATTGGGTCACTAAGCAAACACGAATCCGAGTACAACACAACTAGGGTCTAAGAGACAGTCTCAAGGTAAGGACTCAGAACATGGACCCATCCCCCTGTTTTGTCAAATCATTGTAATTCAGTGTAAGTCCACATATGCTGCCACACTTGATTTATGTTTTATCCTAAATGTGCGTACTCCTCACTACTGGCAAATGGTTTCTGTTTGTGTTGTAAATTAATTTCCATTTCAATGATTTGTTTACTAGCCGTATTTGTTGGTATGTTTTCATATTATTTCTGTCCTTGTAGTTTTTGCTTGTGCGTCTTGAGTCACTGAATGTTTGATTTTTGTTTAGCCACGTGCATAAATTTTAACATTTGGTAGATATTTCCATCTAAGGGGAACGCCCTTTTTTATGTTTGCGGCGATGCAGATGACAGTCGAATAACAGTATTTGCTAATATTATGCATAAATTCCACATAACACTTTGTGTCATGTTATACTTCAGTCATCTTTATTCATAATGTAATCAGTAATAGTTTTTAAATTAATTTTGTTTCCATGATCTATAATTAATTGGGTCTGTGAATAATACAATATAATGATTATGATCTTTTGTAATCTATAGGGGCCACTTGCAATGATCAGTGTTAGTATAAGACTGGCTTCAGTTTGTGAGACAGGTCCTCTTCATCTAGCCAGAGGGAACCTTGATTTCTCTGGTGAGGGATTCAAGTGTATTGCAGCTACAGTGGTAAAAATTATTGAAGATATCATTTTGTCCTTCTTCTTCTTAGAATAAAACCAAAAACAGAAAGAAACAAGATTTTGACTGGTGCCAACTCCCTAACCCCCCCCCCAGGAAATTCAAGCTGAAATTTTGCAATGAAGTGCAACATCCGTTATATTCACATACTGAGATATGACATAAGCACACATTTCCTTAGTGCTTTCTCAACAAGACCATAAGTCTTAGGTAGGGTTGGTGTGCTTCTCACATGGAACAAGTTTCAAGTCTCTCCCAGTTGTCTACAGTTATATTTACATTTTCATATTTTGCAGTGGCAGCCCTATAGCCAGAAATAAGTTTTGTGGGGGGTCCAGCTGCCTTACTGATAGACGTCTAGGTCATTTTTCACCAACCAGTGGGGGATCTCCTATTGTAAATTTTGCGGACTGGGGTCTTCCATAAATTTTGCTAAGCTGCTAAACCAAGGCTGTCAAATTCCAAATTCGGAGCTCTACACATTTTTGGGTTTCCTCTCATTTAACACACCTCACTCAACTCCTTGTACTAATTGCCAAACAGCTCTTGGGATGAATGATTTGTGGTGGAACAGGAAAAGCCACACAGGGCTCTGGTGCTAAACAAGCTTGCAAGGCTATGTGGCCATGTGTCTGATCAGTAAACATCATTTTGTGGGGGGTTCAAAGCCATTATAATAATATGTGGCTATATGACGCTTTTGTCCAAAGCAACAGTCAAGCAAGGCAAATAGCACATTGCAGATATAAGTGCAGATAGACTCAGCCTCCAATTAATGTCCAGTTGTAGGTACAAGCGTAGGTGGTATTGCAGCCATTAACAAAGTAAGAACCTAATATGACAGTAGGACTAATATTTAAGGGTCAAAAGTGCAACATAAGAGCATTCAATGAACATAAAGAGGCATCAAGTTAGTTGAGGAATTCTTGGAACCGATGGGTCTTGAAGTGTTTCTTGAAGGTGGAGAGGGAGTCTGATGACTGGACAGGGTTCAGCAGCTCACTCCACCATCAGAGAACCACACAAGAACTATCTGGAGTGAAACTTCTCATGCTGTGGAGGGAGCTTCCTGTTCCATTAGTTTGCTGACCGAAGAAGGCGAGATGGGACATAGGAGGGTGCCTGTCCATTGACGGGCCTTTCAGCTAGCACCAAGGACTGGAAGTTGATGCAAGTTCCAATAGGGAGTCAGTGAAGAGAGTGAAGGAGGCATGTTAATCTATAGTGGTCTAACAGCAGAAGATGGTAGGCTTGCTTGTGGAGAGTTGCAATAATCAAGCTGTGAGGTAACAAATGTCTGAAGTAAAAGCTGAACTGCATACTTAGACAGAAAAGCCTAATCTTCCTGACGCTATACCAGGTAAATCTGTCATTACCCATAGGTTCTTAGGAGACCTTGGTGGAGAGGGTGTGGATGTTCTGATAGGAAGACTTAGGCCTTGTTCACACGGGCGTTAAAATCGAGCGTTTTTCTGGCATTTGTAGCGTCTGGTGAGCACGGATCTAGCGCCGCGGGTTTTCTACACATAGGAGTCAATGAGAGTGTTCACACGGGCTTTGGTGACGTGCATTTGTCCGGCTGAGCGTTTATATGGCATCAAAAAAACGTTGCATGCAGCTTTTTCTTGCCGTTCAAATCCCAACGAACGCAAGAGAAACGCTTCTAGTGCGTTTTCTTCGCGTTCATTTTACGCTTCGGAGGAATGGATATATCCCATGATCCTACATGCTATACATAGGAAAATGCGGGAAAAAAGCTAGTAGTCTCTCTTCGGGGCTAACACCAAATCGCATGCTGGTTGATCGGCGTGCAATGTGGCCTTGCACCAGCTGCAGCAGACAATCAAAAGTGGAAACTGACATCCGACAGTAACTGAAAAACTTGCGCGGAAATTTTCGCATTTCTTCATACATCACAAAAAAACTTCCTTTAATCCGACGTTGTGCAGTCAGATAGTGAACCCAGTAGCGGCAGCGATTTTTTCTCTACCTATGTCGCCGTATTAGGAGAATTTTTAAAACAAGAAGATTAATGTTTGATATGGCAAAATGGTCCATATTAAAAGGAAGCACCTCAAATAAAATGACAAGGGCTTTCATATCCAGTTCCCGACACTGCCTCCACAGGTTAACACACACACTACAAATAGGGCTGCAAGCTGGCGTTAGACAGAGCCAAACGAACGCCAGTGTAGAAGTCAATCGAGCACCACTACAAAACGCAACATAAACATCTAGGATGTTCAGAGCGCGTTCGTTTATCCAAACATTTAACGCCCGTGTGAACAAGGCCTTAGTCTTGGAGATGTAAAAATGAAGATGATGGTTCCTCATCCAAGCTGCAATGTCAGCCAGGCATGCTGAGATCCTGGCAGACACCATGGTGTCACCAGGTGAGAAGGTCAAGTAGATCTGGATGTCAGTGTAGTGGTGATAGGAGAAGCCATGGGACTGGAGGATCTGACCTAGACAACTAATTTAAATAGAAAAGAAAAGAGGACAAAGGACAGAGCCTTGGAGAACACCGATTGTTACCTGATGTGATTTTGATACCTCTTAGCCCCAAACCAGAATGATCTGTCTGACAGGTATGAGTCAAACCAGCACAGAGAAGTCCTCATAATGTCAAACTGAGAAAGGGTGGCCAGGATGATTAGCTGATTAACTATGTAAAATGCCATAGAGAGGTCAAGCAGCATCAGGACGGTTGACTGGGATGCAGCTCTCAGTGTCTACAGCAGTGACAACGGCTCTCGGTTGAGTGTCCATGCCTGAAGCCTGGCTGAAGTGGGTCCTGGAGGTTCTCTATCAGAAATTCAGAGATATGACTGAGGATAGTACATTTACAAGTTTTGGAAAAGAATGAGAGGAGGGAGACTGACCAATACAATCCGTGAAGGATCGAGTGAAGGTTTATTAAACAGTGGTGTTTCCCGAGCCTGCTTATGTGGCAGGGAATGTGCCAGTCATAAGGAGTAAATGAAACAGGTGGGTAAGTGCGGGGGTAATATGGATTGCATGGTGACTCCTTTAAATTGACTTATACTTGTTAACCTCAAAAATGACTATAGCACTGTCTATAAATCGCTCTAATTCAATATTATCAGCCGTGGGAGGCTGTTCAGTGGGAATGACTTCAACATTCTCACAGTCCCCATTATAAGCTTTTCATGGGGGCCGTAACTTGACAGCATGAATTGCACTTATGTCCACAGGTGAATTTCATACCCTTACGCATGATAATGTGAACCCAAATTGTTCAATTATACAGTCACTTCATGTTAAAATTGAATCGTTTGGTATGGGACTCGGGTACAGTACTTAAAGATTAACAACAGATCAGATAATCAACACATACCACACAAACCTTCAGCTGTATTTGTGATATTCATTGCAACTGGCCCTAGTTATTACCAGTCAGCTTTTGAAAATAATTTGAAATTGCTAAATTTAATATTAAATCTTAAAAATCTTTACATTTTCAATTATCTATTACTCTCAACTGGATTTTTAACAGCAGTTATATGCTTTAATGCTTTCATTTTTGTTTTTCCCTTGTTAAATTGCTCATTTTTAATCTTCCACATTTCCTAACCATTTCTCTGTCCTTTTTTTAAAGCACCATGTTCCCACTCTGATATTTAACGTCACTATTGTGTCTCTTTGAACAGTGTATGATTTGCAATGTACTTGCTTCTGCATTACATGTGCATTGTTTTCATTATATAGACGTCTTGAATATAGTGCAATCCTGGATGAGTACGAACAAGCTTCACTGCATTGTGAACACATGGACCGGAGACATACACCAGCATGATGATTCATGGACACTTTATAGTGAAACACCTTAAATGTAATACATGTTAATCTAATAGTGAGACTGACTGGGGGTATTGACAACGGGCACCATCCATGAAACTTGAAATCAGATGGGCTAATTCATTGCCTTTATTGTTCTTCACTTTTTCTGTTGTTGTGAACTTACTGGAAAGATATTAAAACAGGCAATTTAGTTTTAATTTTAAAAAAAACTATTTGAGTAATTTTAGGAAGTCTTTTGCTTAAAGGAATCTTCAGCTTAAAGAAAAAAAAATAAAACCTTTGTTCTGGATGATTTTTTACAAAAGGCATGGCAATTTCCCTTTATGTTTTACGATACAATTCCTTTGTTAAAGGCTTAAAATCTGTACCTTTCTAAGAAATATGTAAATTATTTCTTGTATTAACTATTTCTAACTACATTTTTCTACAGAAATTTCACAGTTGTAGAAAATAATGTGTGCATGTCTTTATATTTCTTTAAAACTAAGAATGTTAATATGTTTATCAATACTTATTCACATTCATTCACTTTCTGACTGATTGGGTCCTTCAAAATAGGTTAACATAATTTGATCATATTAATACTGAAATAAGAAAATGCATGCTAAAAGATTAACATATATATTCCAAACTGATTATAAATAGCACATAGATTTATTGTTTTAGTTTAATTATATTTTCAGTTCTTTTCAGTGCAGTTATCTTCACATGTAACCTGTGTATCCTAGCAGCATGTGCCCTTTCTAAGCAATTAAAAAAAAACTTTTCTAATGCAAATATTATGAAGCAGATCAGCTCTAAACCAGGAGGGTACCTTTCAGAGCAGATTTTCCCAATAAATTCTTTCTAAAAATAAATCTAATTGATTTTCTGTGAACATTTTCATACAGCGTTGTTGCTTATTTGCTCTGCCTTGTCTGTACTATTTGTATGCCAAGACAAGCAGTGGCATCACCAGCATGCTCCAAGGTGTGGCTTTTGAGCAGAACTCCAGATGGCAAAGTGGCTGAGGAGCTAAATTGCCATTCTGCACCTGGAATAGTAATAAAGAGCATTATAGTCACAGTGCTTGTGGCATAATAGGAAAGTGAACATGGTGTGAATCTGTAATCACCCAACAAATTACAAGATGTTTACGACAGTGTGATGTAAAGAAGATCTACGTTTAACCCATAGAGTGGTTAAGCAGTTGTAGGTGTTACTAAAGGTAACAATATTATATGTAAGGATGCATAAGCAACATTATATACATATATACTTTTCAGGTTAAGAGTGCTTTATTGTCGTTGTATAATAATGCGATTGTGTAAGACCTGGGGCATGCATCACGAAGTAGGGTTTGTTGCTTAGTTAGAGAATCCTTCACATTTAAGGTAGTCCTGGCTAAATGTAAGTGAATGACAATAAAGTATATTTAAACCGGGATACCTTAAATCTGACAAGTTATTTAGCTAACCAACAAATCTTGCTTTGTGATATAGGCCCCAGATGCTAAGATTAAGGTCAGACGACATGGCACATTCGGTTGATTTGCAAACAGAACTGAAAAGGTATATTCAATCAAGGAATCCGACTTCCAACTGCAAATCCTGGACAGGGTCACAGGAGTCTATCCCTGGGGGGGGGGGACGCCAGTCCATCACAGGGGACACACACTGCATGGGCGATTTAGAGATACCAATTAGCCTGACCATATGTCTTTGCACTGTAGGAGGAAACAAGAGCTAAGCCACAGAAGAGCACGTAGGAGGCAGTCATGCTATCTGCCAAGCCTCTGTGGCTCCCAGATTAAGGAACCATGAAGACTAAAACATTCAAGCACAAAATGATAGTAGCGCGATGTGGTGGGGCTGCATACTGCTGCCTTTATTTATTTAAAAACTGCATGAGTATTGCCACTCTGACCACCATCAAAGACTGAAGATGCAAAAGAATTATCTTCCAGTTAACCGTGTCAGGTTTTTCAAATTAAGGGTGATCTCATGGCCAGCTGAAAATGAATCTGTACTTTGATAATCCTTCTTGATGAATTCCAGTGTGCTTATTAGAAATTGTGCTTTTCAGTTCCAGAAGCTTACACCATCGTGCTTTTACACCATGAAACTTGAAATAATTGCAGTTATTTGTGGCCCACAACTGATGCCAGATAAACAGAAAACTATGTATATGTCTAAAAAATATATATATTTTTGAATGCTTAAGCAATTTCTTTAGGGAGACTGTCAAATTTGCTTTTGTGTGGGTAGGTGCTATGACTGATATTTGCTGCATAATATAATAAATAATAGTATGTAATAAGCTGCTAAATAAACTGACATATACTGGCTAATAGTAACTCAAACATTTTTAACTATAACAAATTTATGAATTAATAAATCCTTATTTATGAAATTTAAGTGTAACGTCTGTCTGTCCCATATTATTATTATTATTACATTTTGGAAAAAGCCACATTTTTATTGATTCTTGAATGTGAGTCTGTCGTTTTGATCATTTTAGTTTGCAATTCAGTTGACATTAAATACTGATGTGAGTCTTTTTGTTTTGGTTTGATTCATATATACAATCCCTTTGTTCTTTTTTTCCAACTTTTTCTATGTGTACAGTTGACCATAAATTTGCAAGTGTTATGTTAAGATTGTAATTAATGTCTTGATTTGAAAAAAGTTTATGTTAAATATTTATCTCTCGTCTGTTTCATTCCAACCATGCTTTCAAGTAAGTAACAATTATGATACATTGTAACAAAGAATATGTATGCAAATTAAGATGCAAGGTGAATTATGCAATACATCACATCACTGCACATTTCACGGGAAGATAACGATGGTCCTTAGATCTACAGATACACCCTTAAAACTAGTTGCTAACAATTTATACATACAGCATTTCATATATGTGTGTGTAATGAGCAAAAGCACAAACTAACATGGTGTATAAAAATATAAAAATGCTATATTAAAATGCATTGTTTGTTGTTATATCCATAATAACAAATATGCATCAATGATTAGTTGACAAGACCCCACGCTCTTTATGAGAATCATGAGGACTGTGTTTAATAACACCGTATATAAACCTACTGAAACGGGTCGATTTTCTACAGTGATGTGTGGATATGTGTGTGGTTGATCAGGTTGTTCAGAAGAATGGGATGTGCGCATAGTTACTCATCTTGAAATTTTTGATTTAAAAAAACATACGTTATATTTTTCTTAACGTAAGTATAAACACCACTGAAGTTCCGATGTGAAGGAGGTGTCTTCAGAAAAATAGGTGATTACTGAAGCTAACAGTATTTTCATTTTCCTACAGGCAGATACATCCACGCTCTACATCTTGCCAAGTTTGACAGCTTACGGATCTAACTCGTAAACCCTGCATCTACCATGAAAGAACTGTTGCTTTATGTGACTTTACCAATTAACTGTTATCAAGGGAAAAAATATACATTTTCTTAATTTGTGAATGCGTTGAGTCTTTTCTTTGTTCAAAGATGTAAAGCATTTGCTTGTGTTTTTTGAAAACTGTATGGCCACTGAATTTGAGATGGATTTTTCAAAGATTTTTGGAACAATTTCTTTCAACAATCAGTAACTTACATGCACATTCAATGGGAACTTAACATGTCAAACCAAGTGATTTTTGAACTTTTAAACTATTCATTTGGAAATTAAACTTGAATATTCTGTTGAAATTCTGTTTGGAATCCCTTAAACCCAGTCAGGATTGATTGAGTGTTACATATCTTACGTAAGTGAATCACAGGTTGTGTTTCCTACTAAAGATGGCTGCCCTTATGGGATTAGCAACAAATAACCACTGTGTGTTGTGTTGGTTCTTAGATTAGGAGAAGCTGAAATGAGGACAGCGTCTACACTGCAGTAGAATTCACTGGCAACTTATAACTTGGGGACGAAAAGTTTAAATTTAGTGAATTCTGCTTTCCATTAATTCTTTATTGGATTTCAAACCTGTGATTATTTCAGGTTGAATATTGTTAGAAAAATTAACATCTTACTAAATAAAGTCTTGATAGTTAATAGGGCTCAACTACACATATGAAAATAATGGTCTCCAAATTTTTTTGTCGTTTAGAAAACACAAACTATTTACCTATAGTGTACCAGTAAATGACTGAAATGATTAATTTATTCAATTAGGGCATTTCCCAGACGCAAGATGTGTGTATGTTTTAGATTTTTTCCCTTTGGATAGTGATATTTTATTTGATAATTGAAATATGTTTTGAATAAATTAAAGAAAAAAAACATGCATAAAACTAATTGTATCATTCTTACTTATAAGATGATCAGGTGTAGAATGGCTCGTGTTGGAATCCAAGAAAGTCGTGTTTTTCATTTCTCTTGCACACCTCTGTAACGTACTCACAAGACACTTAAATTCATTTGAATTTCATCACTATGCATTTCCAAGATGTTTCATTTCATAGAAAGTGGGGACAGCCAGTGACATGTATTAGGCTACACAAAGCCTTAAATATACACACAAAGTTTACACAAAGCACAATTTATTGATTGATGAGTTTCTTCGTTCGGTCGTGAACGATCATTTTAAAAACCTTTTCGTCTGTTCATATTATTTAAAGATTGTACTTGATTCTAAACCAAGTAAACGCCAAAGTATATAGTAAAATCAACGGTCATTTCATTAATTTAATCAAATCTACGTTAAGAACCATGGCTTGACCTATGTTGGGTGTCATCTGTCGTCCTGTTTTAAAGTGTGGATTGCGAGCTTAATTCTGTCATAGTATTAGGCTACATTAACATGACTTAGAAAAAACACCAGTTCCCATAGTTCTCCTGGCTTCTGCCCGTCGCTCCAATGACGAAACATATGGGTCAAGCGTCGCGTATTGCCCCTTCGTTATACACTAGATTTTAGATTATGGTTTAGGCAATTAGACTCCACTCTGAATGCGTAGTCATCTGGGGCTAGTATGTTACCTAATTGCTTCTGCTCGCTGCCATGCCATTTTCAGTATTCACCGTAGTTTAAGTTTATGCAGCGCGTTAATCGGTGGCTAATCGGCTATCAGCAGTAGTTGCAGATCCCCGATCCCTGACATAGGACAGCATGGTGTACTCTCTGGTAATCAAAGCCGCGTACTTTCAGTTTCAGCAGGCTCGGGCAGCCCGGTGCGCCCTGCGGGTGTTTAATCACGTCTATCGAAGCGCAGCCGGAGCCCCAGCGCCTTCGTTCGGCTTGGCGGGACCTTGCTGCGGCCCTACCTGTCAGTTCGAACGGGGGTTTTCCCTCGACGTAGGGTTAAGGAGTAAAGCGAAGGATAGTGAAAGTGAGAACAGGAAGGTGACCGTGTCAAGAAGGCGAGGCGACGATGCGGCCATCTCGGCTGCACAGAAAGGTAAGGAGCAAGGACAGATCACGCAATTTCAGTTTTTCTAACTTTATTTGCATGTTGTTCACTGCAGTACGACAGATCTTATTTCAGTTTCGTTGTTGTGAAGTGATCGCAGTATGATAAAACTCTCCTAATTGGTTTACAT
Organism: Stomatorhinus ivindoensis; assembly: GCA_019775895.2. NCBI lineage: Eukaryota > Metazoa > Chordata > Actinopteri > Osteoglossiformes > Mormyridae > Stomatorhinus > Stomatorhinus ivindoensis. Next base: position 6,942,380 of record JABFEB020000033.1, on the reverse strand, counting down.
CAAACCTAATTGGTTTACCATACATATTTTGTACATATTTCTTCGGTTTTCGCATGCCCCGTCATACTCCTTGAGACACATTTTGGGGTCCGAAAGCTGGGCCAGCCAATATGCAGCAGATCTGGAGCAGTGATGGGTAAAGGGCCATGCTCAATATTATTGTCTAAGGACACGGGGTTACCCCCCCCCCTCCCCAGCTCAGCTACGTGCCCATTATAAATGATCAGAAGTGATACTTTTGTTTGAAAATTGTTGCGTTGTTTGATGCCGAAAATTGTACTATTATCTGAATTTACCCGGCATGTTATCTGAATTGTTTTCTGTATATGTGTAATTGCATACTGCTTGTCCTCTGATTTGTCACTTTTTTGTAGTTAAACAAGCAAGCAAAGATTTCACCTACTTGATAGTCGTGGTTATTGGGATTGGAGTTACAGGTAAACTGCTGCATTTCCTTAGAATTGTATAGAATAAGTAGATCTTTTGTTGTTTTTAAGCTTATTGATGTTTATTTAATTTTGACACCTGTAATTACTGTTTTTTCATCACTTTTGTCATGGACCATTTGCTTGTAATCTTAAATTCTTAAATGCATACTGAAAACTCATAAAAATGTAAATTACCAGCTGATTTTTTCCCCCTCCCTTCACTACACCCCAATAATTCTTGTCATACAGGAGGCCTCCTGTACATTGTTTTTAAAGAGTTATTTTCATCATCAAGTCCAAGCAAGATCTATGGGAAAGCTTTGGAAAAATGCAGAGCACATCCAGAAGTAAGTCTGGCAGTCTAAAAAGTGTGTGTGTGTGTGTGTGTGTAGTAACAGTTTGCAGTAACAGTTTGCTCAGACCTTGTATAAAATTTGAGTACTATTTTCCATTTAAAACTTGAGGTCATTGGAGTTTTTGGAGAGCCAATCAAAGGGTACGGAGAAACAACTCGACGAGGCAGAAGGCAGCACGTTAGGTGAGGACACGGTGCTGTAGTATGAAGTACTCCAAGTAAGATTTAACCTTTACTTGACCTCAGTAGCATGTTTTTGGGGTAATTGCTTAGTTTTATGAGGACACAGTACATCCTGTGTGCCGCTGTGAAGCTTCACCACTGCATATTTGCATTTTGCATAATTGAAAGCTATGTCCTCTGTGTATACATACATGACTGCAAATAGCACCTCTGTGTTAGGAATCTGTTCCCATGTCCAGAAGGTTGTGGGTTCAAATCCTTAACCCACTGCTCAAGGGACACTGGCTGGCCCCTGTTTTCTAGCTCCAATTTTTTCTCACTTGTTAGTCACTTTGGACAAAAATGGAAGCTAAATACATGCAATCACCTCTGCAGCACCATCCCTAGCTGTATACCTTATTCAAGGATAAAAATTTAATCTGTTGAAGGTTTTGTACTAAATACTGTTGGTTGGCTGCTACTTTGCCAGTCAGCACAACTGGAGTTGTTGCTTATGAGCGTATTTTTCTCCTCTAGCCATGTGGAGTATATTAAGGATGGTCTGAAACACATGCAGCTCAAATTTTACATTCAGGGTGCGGAACCCCGGATGCAGGGCACGGTGCACACAGAGATGAAAGAGGTAAGGCCACATCCTTATTTCTTCAGTTCCTTGATTTCACAGTCATGAGTTTTGTGCTGAGTCTGCTGAAATGGTAAAATGTGCTTTGCTTGATGTCCATGCCTACTCAACCCTTTTATTTGAATAGAATCCTGAAACTGGGCAGTATGAATTTCGCTACATTTTTGTGGACATTGATACATACCCACGGAGAACCATCATTGTTGAAGATAACAGATAAGATTATCCAAATAAAGATTGTTTTTGGACCATCTCAGGCTGCCTTTTGGGGGGGAATGAAGACGCTGTACTGATTCTGATTTCATTTTAATACTCCCTTTGAGGGCATGGCCAACAGTGGGGTGTTGGAGACCTCACTCTATTTGAATGACCTTTATGGTCAAGTCTCATACATGCAAAGGTGACCAGGATTGTTGTGGTTTATATATTATGAGTTGCTCACCTAATGTTGAAAAGACTGGATGTTAATCAGTGTTTTAAAGCTCTGATTTGTACTGCTAGTAAAATTAGCTTTGTAACCAATAAATTCAGATGTATTTTCTCAGTAAATGTTCTGTTTAAATGGTGCAATTACTGAATGTGAATGGAGTTCTGAAAGGCTGAAAATCTCCAGAAGGGGGCGCACATGCATTAATAAACAGCATAATTTTGAAACTAATTAATCGGTACCGCTGCCGTTCTGCAACGTGAAAGAACTTAACAGTGTTGGGCATTTCAGGTCCAGAAGCTACAAATCCAGACCAGGGTTTTGTTTCTACCGACCAGTTGAGCATATAGAGTCACAGTCACAGAGAACTCAGCTGATTGGCAGAAAGAAAATCTTGTTCTGGATTTGTAGCTTCTGGACCTGAAATGGCCAACGCTGGAACTTAACCCCTAAAAATCTGTAGCATTAGGGGACAGAATCTTTTGTGAAAAATGTTTCTTCTCCAACTTGCAAAAACACTTGCCGGTTTTCCCTCTGAGCCCTGCAGAAAAACTGCACATTCTGTGTTCATTTACAGCTTATCCCTTAATTCAGTTTTTCTCAATCAAATTGCTTATTGAGTGAATCTTACAGTTAAAAACTGACTAAACTGATTGCCGTGGCTCCATAATTTCTTTCTGTCAAAGTTTATATTGGTAACAGATAATCATTAATAATGAAGAAGGTTGGTGTGAATTTGCACTCATTCTCCTACAATTTGTGACTAACAGCTAATGAATTTAATGGGATTATGTCCTGAGATATTGATTAATGCTAAATGAATACATTTAGCATCTTTTTATGTTTATTTGGTGCTAAATTACTTAATGTGTGCTATCATTGTTATACGTAGGTCTACTTGTTTATGACTAAGTATACACCTCTGGCTCTATTCTTGGCTCTGATATCTCCTATTGAGAGTGGTTCACCAGTGTTCTTCAGAGGAGCTTCTTCAGCAGGTATATTGCCTGTTGTACTCTACATTTACTCACTGGTGAACCTATCCATGGTTCAGTTACACTTGGCTGGGACAAAATGATTTGCTGGTGACCCACAGTCTTTCCACAAGTGACTGCAGCTCCAGAACAACATAACTAATCGTGATGATCACTCTTAAGCATCTTACTCTTTCACTCTTCCATCGGTTTGGCACTGCTGTCTACTCACACTTAAATCTCCTGTCACGTTCTACAAACAAAATATTCCTGGCTTTTAAAATCTTGCATGAATTAAATCCTGGAGCCAAACCCAGAGTATTTTTTTGGTGTTTCTGAATGCTTGAATTACAAGCAGTGATGGTTATGCAGTCCACCTACTGACTGGACCTTCAGCATAATGGTGAATACTGGCCCACCGTCAGTCACCACACCATCTCACTTTGTCCTCACAGAGACAACTTTCATGGAACCATGTTTTGCACCAATCCATGGATCCATCCATCCATCTTTTTGTTAGTGCTTAACTTTTTCAGGGTCACAGAGGGTCCAGAGCCTATGAATGCAAGGCGGGGAACAACCCAGGATGGGGTGCCAGTCCATCAGTGCACACACACACTGTTTATACCTACAGACAGTTTGGTAACTCCAGTAAACGTCAGTGTGTTTTTGTACCGTGGGGGGAAACCGGAGTACCTGGAGGAAAGCCCACAGCGACACAAGGAGAACGTGCAAACTCCACACGGAACCCTGGTAGAGACTCAAACCCTGGTCCCAGAGGTGTGAAGCGACAGTGCCCCCCCCCCCCCCATGTTCCATGAATCACACAGTGAAATCCCGTGGAGAGTCTGCAAACCACTTACATCTGTTGCTTCCCACCAGGGCTGCTTGCAGGCAAACAGATGATGACACAGGTATATAGACCTGGCAAAAAGTGAATCCTTCTCATAGCTTCTGAAGATAAACTTCTCCCTTGAGGTGAAGGGTGTGGAGCTATGTAACATCCATAGTATCATAACCAGAGGACTATGCAGTGACTGATAGCAGTGGGGGGGGGGGCATCTGAAATAATCCTGTGCTACCCTCGTACTGGGGGAAGAGAGAAATATGGTAGTAGTTTGAATGAAAAAGCAAATTTTTTCGTGCCACACAGATACCTTGTTCATGCCTGAAAGTAAGACTGCCTTACTCCATTGACAGAGGTGTGAATGCATAGCAGTTACTGTATGTCCAAGGCTACCATAGTGCACTCACCTGGCATCAGAAAGGGCATTGTTTCTTTAGACTAAATTCATGTAAAAGCAGTATGGATTATTCCTGTTCTTAAAAGCATTTTGTACACGGTCCGGTTAGAAGCTTTAAATCTCCTTAGTCTTGGACGATGGCAACTGAGGGATTATATTGGGATATGCAAGTCCAGCAGATTCAAATACAGAATTTTGAATACAGAAGCAGTGTTCCAGTAGGGCCCTCTGCTTAGCTTTACATGTTTTTTGTTTGCGAAACAAGTTCTGCAAACTGAAATCTGCAGCCTTGAATTCAGATCTGCTCACACTGTTGTGCCACACTCCAAGGCTTGGGGTTTGAATTCCATCTCTGCTCTCTGTCTGCATTTGGATGCTCTCAATGTGTCATGCGGGCTTCCTCCAGCAACACAAAAACATACAGTTAGTCAAACTGTCATGTCTAAATTGTCCATAATGAATGAATATATTTTAGCTGGTAAAGGAAAACATTTGTTTGTGCGGACCGACCTTAAGGCCTTATTATCACATTCGCTATCCAAAAAGTTATAACCCTTGGTTAATAGTTTACCAGTTCTCCATAAACAAGAGAAGTATATATTGGATTATGATCATGAGTAGTAAAAATTTCGCATTACTTTAAATTTAATTGTAATCCAGAGGCGTTTGTGAGGACAGATACAGTTTTAAAAGCTATAGAAATAGGTCTAAAATCATGGTTCGACTGAAACTAGTAATAAATACAGCATTCATCTCTCAGTGCACGCAGTGCCAATGGCAGTGTAGTGTGACGAAAAGATTCTAATATTCTGGCTTCTATTGATCAACAAAAAAGAAATCGGCTCTCAGACGGGAGGCTGCTGCCATCTTCTCGGCAGACCCGGGATGCGCTGCGGCTATACGGCTACTGCTGAGAACACAGGGCGTTGCACAGAAGGAGCTCGGAACCGTAGCTTTCAAACGGCAAGTAGTGCATGAAACCGGTACCTTCAGCAGGAAGGCTTTTTGACAGGCATTTTAGCGAAAAATAGGTGACACCAGAATAGCTGCCATACTATCTCTTTAACAGCTACAGAATCCTTTCAATTAAAGTCAGTTTACTGTTATGGCTCAACAATGTGTGATTTCTCCAAAGTGAATGTATAACAGCGCATTTGTGCATGGTGTCATTATATATGAACTGTTCTCATTTAGATACCAACATATGGACCCAGTACACACGGCGAGTGATTGAACTTTCCCAAAAATGCGCACGTACCGTTAAAAACGTCATTGACTAATTGTTGCATATTAGAATCATGTTACATAAACGTAATATGAGTTAAATTTATTCTTAATAATTCGTGTAATATATTGCGTAATATTTTCTTGCAAAGACACGTATTGTTTATGCTGAACACATTTTTTGGGGGGGAGCAAAAGGAGGTTTGAGAAAGACTTGTTTTTCATTTGGCAGGGTCTTCTTAGTCTAAGGGGTCTGGCCCCAGACAGCGGAACCAGTCAAAAGCAAATAGTGGAAGAATCTCCCAGTCACAAAATAGGGCAGGTTCCCAAGCCGGAAGAGGGCGCCGAAGAGCCTGCAGCCACCCACAAGGCCAGACCCCACCTTTGCATATTAGATAAATGCTGATAAGCAAACAACTTTGGTCAGCTAGCTGCCGTGAGATTCTCAGATCGAGACAAATCTGCACCGGCATCTACACGTCTGTAACTGTTGTTTGTAAATATCCTATAGGGTCTGTGGACTAACCCAACGCATTTAATGTAGCTAATTTTAGGTTTATATTAAAATATAGATCTTCCATAACATTTCTTATGTGAGCATGTGAGTCTGAAAGTGTGAATGTTATAATGAGCTAAATGTCAGGGTTAACCACGTCACGTGGGAGGAGTATGCGTGTGTGCGCGCGCAGCCGGACGGAGACGGAGGTGACGCGCCGAGAGCGAGCGCAGGAGACCAGCGAGTGGAAGGGAAGAGGAGAGGAAGTGACTTTTGTGAGCTGTGTGTATCTAACTGCAATAAAGTGCCGAGTCCTGTCCACCAGCCCTGGTTATTGTGTGTCTGTAAGTGGAGTCGACTGCATGCACACTTGTGGATGACTGGGGTAACCCTTGTAAAGAATCCTCCGAGACTGCACCCATTCCTTCAGCTAAAACCCAGCTCATCACAATGTCATGCCAAATGCATGAGAGCTGGCAACCCTGGTTCAAGTTGAAAGTTTAATTTGCCACATGCATAATTGTCCTCGGTACAGTATGCAGTGAAATGCACGGTTGCCTAGCCCCAGGCTGTGAAAAGATGCGAGTTTAATCAAGAGAAACCATGATGTTTTAACAAACGTTAAATCATATTCATAAATATACATGATGTGCAACCTTGGCAGTAAGTAGCAGTAGTGCAAGAATCCAGGAATAAATAAATATTTGCAAATGTACATTTGTAGCTTGAGTAGGTGGTAAGGAACACTAAAGGTCCTAAACCCCATCCTCATTTAGGATATGTAAGCCATGGTATTTCACTCTTGTTCAAATACAGCATAAGATATTTCAATCTGTATTTAAAAGGACATTTCAAATGTGTTCTAGAACTGCCAGATTGTCTATAGGTGTGCATGTGTGTGTAAATGACAAACCTGGCCTTCCCCCCCTCTACTCATCAAGTGGGTCACAGCTTAACTGGATATCAGTATCGGCAATCTTAGACAAAAATTCACTGTTATCAGTGTCAGTGAAGATTTCCACATATAAATATATTTTTTCAATGTTGGTGTATTTATTTAGGGGCTTCTGGATCACTGGATAGTGGAGCTCAAAGACCGCCCCCTGGGAATCCAGCCACAAGTGTGACCCCCGCCCCCCCCCCCCCCAACTTGTG
>JABFEB020000033.1:6907923-6926189 GCA_019775895.2 Stomatorhinus ivindoensis | reverse complement strand
AAGAACTTCAATGAGAAATAGCAGTGATTTTGTTTGATTTGGGTCAATTGACCCAGTCAGTCTTTCTAGTGTTAAAGGGTTATATTATATTATTGTATATTAAACAAACCCATCCCAAGCCATGTTGCTGCAGCCTGGCTGGGCGGCAATGGTTTACCTGTTGGGTCACCCCAGGCCCTCATAGGTAGGAGGAAACAAGTGACTCATTGTGTTGCAAGTCTATTTTTGGTGACGGCGTGCCAAATTAGTGTTTGTGGTGAAGGGAATTCAGGAGTTATTCTAACTCTATTTTTATTTCACTCTGTTGCAATTATGCACCCATGATTATGCCCTGTTTTGGTAAGCCGCTCATGGATCTTGCTGTTTGCTACAAGTGGGTAACAGGCAGTACTTTTTGTACCAGTGTAGTTAACACATCTTGCTACCTTTTTGTGTTTATTACAAGTACTTGGGTTTTCTAGAGAATGGACTAAAACTGGAAATGGACACGCAATCAATTTAAATATTGTGGCGTGGGTTTTGCATGCCTTCTGTTGTGTAGCTTTGTCAGATGTGTGCATAAGTGTAAATTTGTATAGGTGATAAATGTGTTAATACACATTTCTTATAGTCGGTAAGTTTGGCCTGCCTCCACAGAGTGCAGTGTGGGAGGAGTTACTGCACGTTAACATCCTAAGAAAGAAAAGGCACATGAATCAGTCCTTTCACTTTTATATCGCGTGTCTTGGTGAAAGTCATGGAGGCAGCAGATCTGGAAGTTCTGCCCTGTGATGACATTCTCTGGTGAGTACAGCAAGCACTTTCTGGGTTAATACGTCAGACAGTTTCAGCACGTCAGAATTGGAATGTCAGTTGAGGCTGTCTTCGGGTCTTACCTCAATGGGGTTTTGGGGGATTTTGCTAGAATTCAATGACTTCTTACTTGCCATGTTATTAAAGCTCCACAAGTGATCCTGCATTCCATATGCTGTTTTTGTGGTATAGGACTTAGTAGGGGGGTATGTTTTGTTAGTGTCTCAATAGTTTCATGGTATATTTACAGAGAAATGATACTAAGATTTTGTGAGTGAGCTTGTGTATTCTGGCAATTTCATTTCCTGGCAGCCCTGATGAAATTATTGAATGAATGAAATATTTAATGAAATATTAAGATGTCAAAGAACAGTGGTCTCCCCCTTATCTGCAGTTTTACTTTCTGTAGTGTCAGTTACCTGGCGTTAACCAATATATTTAATAGAGAAATAATTCCGATTTTTTTTTTAAATTGCGTGTCACTGATTAGCGTCCTGCTCAGTATGTGAATCCTTTATCCGCCGTATCTGTACATTAATCTATATTATTATATATTACATTTTTAAAGTTGGGTTTATATTTTTTGCTTTGTTTGTTAATGGCTTTTACCTGTGTGCTGGCTATGATAGGCCTGTTGGACAGTATTCAGGGGTGGAGCTTCAGCATCTATGCAGGTGTAAATACACATAGACTCCCCAGCCCCGTGCAAACCTACAGCCTTTTTATCATTGTTTTGTCGTCTTTTCATGTTTGTTGTTTTCTGTATTCACTATTGTGTACAGTAAATGCAGCATATTGGGGCATGAGGGCATGGTGGCATCTTCCCTCAACGAGCCCTTGGTTTCTCTGGTTTTAGTTTAGTGACGGATACTTTGAGTGCCAGCTACTGGTATTGAAATTCCCTGCGATGATCCTTGATTTGTAGGCACGGTTTAAGTAAGTTCAGTGTCGCAAACTCAGTGAAAGTATTGCCAATCTGCTTGCTTAGTGTTTTTCCTTGTGAGTCGCCTAAAGCACCTGCTTTTAAATGCACTTCTCAATAAGGTAAGGTGAACGGTTTAATTTTTAACTCCTGTTATTCCTCCAGCCGGGGATTTTCATGTCTTTTCTTCCTGTTGTTTTATTTCCTGGTAATTGCAGTTCAGTTTAAGTTCACATAGGTTTGATTTGCTATGTGAACACGGGAATCTCCCTATTAGAAGCACTGTAATTATGCTGATTTAGTTCATTGGATACCATCTGGTGAAGCCAAAAGACTGATATTCATTTTAATCTGTACTTTAGCGCTGCCAAATATTTAATATACAACTTCTGAGTTGAATAAGATATGGAAAACAAATGAGGTGTTGATTATGGGTAGAAGGTGCCCTTGAGTCAGGGGCCTGGAGCTGTTTTGAGGGAGTGCTCTCAAGGAAGTCCTCCAGCCTGCGTCCGACTTGTAGGCATTGATGAGGCTGACGCAGACATGACCCTGTCGACTTGCCTGGGGGGGGGGGGTCATGTCATCCTGCCCGGCATAGCTCTGGGTGACATATGCCCCATGGAGCATTGTGTTTGTCACGCTGGCTCTTCCTGATCGGGAAGGCGTCCTGCAATGATATCTTGGGAGAATCTGCACCGAGTAATCTCTCGGTCTTCTGTCAGGAATTAATGCTGTGCAATCATGGATTTCCAAGTGCCTTTTTCCTGGGAAGCCTCACACCAGGTTGGCGCCTGCTGCACTTCGTCGGAATCATGGTCAGCTGCCCCCCAGTCGCTGTCCCATGAGCCGCCCTGGCACGTCCGACACCAGCAGCGTTACACCCTGCCAAGTTTCCCTTTCAGAAATTTTCCGAATGACGCCGGCTGGTGGCAGCCCACGTCGGTCCGGAAGCACGGCTTTCGTGCCTACGCGCTCCCGAAAGCTGCATGTCAGATTGGGACTGTCCCTGCTTACATTCTTTTTTCTTAATGCTGATCGAGAATCAGCTCTTTATTGGCTTGCCGGACTTGTCATATAACTGTAAAGTTTAGTTTCTTAGAAAGGTCTTTGTTTCCTCGTATCTTAATGATGCTTATTTTGACAACCTCTGATTACTCATATCCTGCAACTGTGCCAGACATGTAACATACAGGAACCTGGCTCGTCAGCAGGTTTTTACTGATTTGAAGGTCTTCTTTGTTCAAGGGTGACCTGATCTTTAACTTGTTTATTTCTGTTTGTATCTGAAATGCATTCTTATGAGAGAGAGACAGAGAGAGAGAGAGAGAGACAGTCCACGGTCTTTTACCTTGGCTATTTGGTGTCTGTGTTGCCAGTAGTCTGTGCCTGCCCGCTGACAGACTGGCAACCCAGCACGCCCTGTACCCTTCGCTCTCTGTGCGAAGCTCCAGGCCCTCCCTCCCCCAGTCCAGAATGAGTAGCTGGAAGATAGATGGGTGGATAAATCCTACTTTTGTAGGGAATCTGAATTTGATGTCTTGCTCTGTGTTGAATGGAAGAAAAAAACACTCCTGTTAAAGGCATGCGTAGCAAAGTGTTTCTCTCTGGCTCATTATTCTGTTTTTATCTTACTTTCTAAGCAGTCTAGAGCTGGTGTCAAGACTACATAGCTAGTGTCAAGTATTTGCACGAAAGGCAACAGCACTGCGGTGGAGATTAGGGTGCGTTTCCTTTCCTTGGCTCAGTGTTCTTTGACACGGAAACGGGGTGGGTGGGACGACATTACCGAACACGCTTACATTACGGCAAACTCTTTGTCACATCCCTCTCAGTTTAATAGCACATGGCTTGTCCTCCTTGGTAATAACAATTGGAATTAATATAATTGATGTTCAAAGGTCCTTTTTTTTTTGGTATGTATAGGGTCCGGGGTGGAGTTCAACAAACCTGGTTTGCATCAGAGGATAGTTTCCATTTTGAGCAATGAGGAAATTCAATGATAATGCGGCTAACACAACGATTCTCAAGACAGTTTAATGAAAGATAAAGTTGTTTATACAAAATTCACTGTGTTGCATGTGGATATTGATGGTACTGATGTTGAAACCGTTTTTCACGTGCTTTTTTAAAATTATTTTTCAGGGACTTTGAATAATGAGGACTGGTTTTCACTGATCCCAGTATGGAGATTTACTGGTACATGTAAGTATGAGTTTTGCACTCGATTTTAACTTTATGCAGTGAATGTAAGCACTGACGGCTGTAAAGCTAAATGGAAGCTCGCGTGGCTGAAAGCTGAGAGACTGTTAAGCCGCTGTACTTTCCTAACTGCGACAGACACGTCGGCATCCCTTGTTTGTTTTTTTTTTCCCTTGAGTTTCGCAATCCTCAGTTCTGTGAACACCAAGCTATTACATGGAAGGTTTGCTTAAAGCTCCGTTAGTGAGAGATATGGCAATTTTAGGCCAAATGATAGGATTCCTTCGGAGCAAAGCATTCAAATCCCACAAGGTCTTTGTCCACAGCTGCGAATGTTTTTCTGTGCTGATTTCCCTGCATTATCCCTGTTGTTTCCAGGGTGCTTTTTGAGGAAATGGCTCACTGATGTCACTGTAATTGTTTCCATGTAGAATCGTGATAATTTTCATCATCATAAAGATTTTCTTCTACATCTGCTGGTACCGATCGCGGCAGCGGCAGCTGGCGGCCTACCTTAGCAACCCCCGCAATGCGCAGATCGTCATCGTCGGAGGCAGAGCCTACCTGCACCAGATGTGCGAAAGCCAAAATGTGAGTGTACCTCGGCCCCATGCCACCACCTGCTCCAGCTGAATGGCCGAATGTCATGGGGTGGGGGGGGGGTCTTTACATGGGCTAGCCTGCAGCTTTTTTTGGTGCTTTTCCACCGCCTACATGAACCGAGCCGTAACGCGAACCGGCGCTTTTCCATGATGTGTACACCATGTGAACAGTAAACAAACATCTCTTCAGTTTTTTCATCACTGTCGCTCTCCAAATCTGGCAATGCCTTTACGGAGCCGACCCTTCTGCAGTGGAAAAGGGAAGTGAGCTAGAACCATACTGTAAGTAGTCTCTCTTCGTAGTGCAGGTCGGTTCCTGTATGACAGTGGGAAAAGCGGCATTTGACATCTCCCCCGTACTTATGTGGTGCAGCAAAGCCTACTGTATGCGTGATCCATGTGATCCATGACCCTTTCACATGAGTATTTGGGGTCCCGCCAGCTTCCATTAGCATCACTGGCATTATCGGCTCAAGTTATTAGGTCGAGCCCCTGGAACCCAAAGGGGAGGAGGGGGCACTTTACGTTTTCTTTCTGGTAATACAGGGTGATGGAAAATATTATAGAAGCAGTCAGGTTTGATCTCCAAAAAAGCTGAAAATATTTGTTTTGCTTTTTAATTGGCTCTTTTAAAGCATAATACCTTTTGTTTTATGGATATATTTATTTGCCCTACTGGTTTTATTGTGATTAAGTGCACGCTATTAAAACAAAATAATTGTGTTCTTATTCATCTTTCAAATTATAAATACAAGTTGCAGCTGTAGTTTTTTTTTTATTCATCGCCGTTTGTCTTCCTGCTCCCGCGGGCGTGCCGAGCGTGACGCCATGGTTTGAGCCATGTTGCTGACAGGGGAAAGTCGATCCCCGCTTATTGACGCCGTGGTTTTACAGCAGTTTTGCGGTCTTTAAAAAAAGGACTTTCGGGCAAGGGGGCCCCATGCATAAGATGGGGGTGGGCACATCCTGCGTCGATGCTCTCTTTCCCCTTAATGTTCTTTCACAGCTTAAGCTGCCATAACTGAAACCACAGGTATTTCAGCTTGAGCCAGAACTCATTATGTGTGATGACTACTGATGCAGAGAGCCTTTTACAACACTGGGAAAGTAGTTATTGTTCATTAAAATGAAAGTGCCTCTTGTGTGTGTCTCTGGACCTCTTCTGATTTGGCTTCAGGGGCTCACTGGGTCTTTAATAGGCCTGTAAAAGGTTCTCTGTGAGCATCCAGCTAAATGCATGGAAATGGTGATCATAGTAGTGACGGGAAGCTCTAATACACTGAAAATTACTTTGCTTTGTTAAGCCAAGACCCCAACATTACAATTCAGCTGTAAACGAGAGCTAAATGGCTGAAGTTTCCATTTGGGCATAAGTTCACTTGAAACATAATTAAATCAAATAAAGTCCATTTTTTTGTAGCTGTATGTAAATAAAATCAGAAATGAAATTGAGATCAGAATCTTAGATCCTGGTTAGTGGTGATGAGGCAGGCCAGTGCTTTGCAAGGAAAGTGGTGTTTGATTTCTACAAGGTGGGTTTTCCTTGGTAAGAGGGAGCAGGAACTCATTTGAATGCTAAGAAAGTCACTGTTGGGCTCATCTGCATTAAATAATCCACAAAGCCAGGCATTCGTCATGCGTGCGGGAATGTTCACTGACTTCAGCAAACAGGAAATGCCTGAAGAAGACAGGCGAACGGAAGCCCAGTGTACAGTGTCACTGTAAATAAAAAAAAAAAACAGTAAGCAGTAGTAGCTATGAATTGTTTTGTTGTAAATTACACAATTATCACAACCTTCCTTGTGTGTATGGATAACTAAGGCTTCAAATATCTACAACAGGAACAGAGGTTATTTATTCATTTTTAGAATATTTTTGCAGAGTGTATTTTACAGGCAAATAATTTGTACAGGGTTGGCTTTGTGAAGATGCTGGTTCGCCCACATAAGTCTCTTCTGCAGTTACTACTTTCACGGGGAGTGCGATGAAGGCAGAGTATGAATCAGTCCATGCAGATCTGGACGAGGGAGACTGGAACGAGCACAAATATCTGCCTTGGCCCCACGGCCGTGTCCGTGCGCTGGTGGCCCGCCAGTGCAGCCACCTCTCCTGCTGTTGCCGTGGCGCTGCAGTGGGTGTTCAACTCCCACCTCCATTCCTGTTCACAGACGTCGATCTGGCCCAGCTGGTACGGTGTCCAGGATGACAGCTCCGTCGGCGAGACTTCCGCATCGTTGCCGCCCGCGCCTTCGTACACTCATCTGGACGTGCCGCCTCCTTACGAAGCTGTCTTGGGAAGTAAGGGAGCGCTCCTCACTCCGTTCTTAGTTACACATGTCACTATGTCGCCGGCCATGTTCTCCAACTATGTCAGACACACACCTTCCTCACTCTTCCTCATGTCTGTTCAGTACTTCCGCTGTGACAGATCAGCTCAACAGATCAGTTTATGATATAAATTGTATTGTAGAAATACCCCTGGGGTAGAATTAGCATGAATACCGTAAAAAGCTTAAGAATTGACTGGAACTTCTTGTGTGCAGGCAGCTCCTTAATTTTGAGATCATACCAATATTTCCTGGTTGATGGCGATCAGTCTTCAGCCACATTGTTTTATTTTTAATTTTTTTTTAAAAGACAAATCAATAATTGTCAGCAAGTTACTCTGCAGGTTTTCAAAATACAATTGAACCCCAGTTCTCCATGAAGTCACGTTCTCCTAAAAAGATGTGCTGCTAATCCCCCACCATCTCAATATTTCTGATCCTGGAGATGCCTTGTGTTACGCCCGGATGTATCACATGAGGGACACTGATAGACAGCGGCGATCGGGCAGCATCTTGCGTGTTGGAGCTCAGTCTCACAGCTGCTGACCTCGTAAATCACAGGATCTGGTGCCCAGGGAGATATTCAGACGATTCTTATTTTCTGCCCTAATCCTAACACTTGTCCCTTCCGATTAAATAAATGGTTATCAGACATCATTTGCTGGGAAGTTAATTTAGGGCTTGCAGCAATAACAAAGGGACAATCGACGCATGGTAGTGATGCACATCCTTATAATGATCTACCTAATTAGGTCCCTTATGTAGCTCCTCAACAGAATGCATTATGGATTTCTGCACATGTAATGCTATACGCTACTTCATGATGCATATGGATGACTAGCTATAGCCACTTATTTGTTATATTCATTATTATATTATTTGATGGTTTTATTCTAAGCAAGTTATAGTGGAGGGAAGGATTACATTGTATGGTGTGTGTGCGCTGTGCAATCAACAACCTTTGCGTCAAGGCAACAAGTTACTTGTTGAGCTGCAGGAGCTCTTCAGAGGTCTTTCCACAAATGTCATTGGTGCTTAAAGTTGTAGGTGTTCCGCTCTGATTGGCTAGAACGTGATAATATTTTCAGCTTGTTTCTCTGTTTCTGACTGGACAGGCGATGACCTGAAGCCTCCACCATACAGTGAGTATGCCCAGAGCGACACAGCGGGCGAATCGCGGGCCATCCTCATCCCCGAGAGCAGCGAGCCCGGCAGCGTCCGCGACGCGCCCCCTCCGTACTCGCTCAGTGCTAGCGCCAGCGCCGCACCGCAAGAGGACGCGGCGACCCGGGACCTGCATGTAGAAGAGGGCCCTCCAGCGGCAGGCTTGCCTCACTAGGCCGCTGCCCCTTGCACTGGTGACTGCCTGGCAGATGCGTGCAACGTTTGTACGGCCCGGATCCTGTTCCATTCAGATTTGTGTCACAAAGACGACCGCTAGATTTTGCCACTGAAAAGTTGAGATTGGAAAGAAATAACAAGCAGAGCTGTTTTCCTGGAATGCTGGCCTTCGCCAAAGGACTACCACCAAGCTTTTGGGGAGGGGGCAGTGGGGGGGATTCAGATGTCGGTCACATTTTTCAAAGCAGTGTTTTTACAAAAAAAAAAAAAAACGAACAAAAAAAAAACCCTCCATGCTTTTATGCCCTTCCACCCCCGCAAGTGAACGTCATGTAATTGTCTCTTTCCTCCAATTTGTGTATACTGTTTTTTTGCCTCATCCTGCTATCATCCTGTTTAAGATTATCAAAATATAATGCCGTTTATGTACGTTTGCCATGGTGAAACAATCAGAAGCAGAGAAGAAATAATACTTTCTAAATGCAGTTCGTGCTGAATCGCGCCTATAGGCTTATATGAATACTGTCTTTATAAGTAGCCTGTTGGTATCTGTGCACATAAGGTGTGCACATCCTACCCTGTGCTCTCCTTCAGTGAGGAAGGCCTGAGAGAGTGTAATGCTATCTTGTGTACCAAAATGACAATAGTAAACTCCTGTGATCTCTGAAGTGAACAGTCCTGTGCTCTATGGATTGTGCATTTTGAATATGAGAGGATAACTTGATGTTTCACTGTAGTATTTTGAATAATATATTCATGTGCTCAGTAATATTAGTGGTATGATTTGGAAGCTGTCCCGTGAAATTAAGCTCATAAATCTGAGATGTCTTCTGTCTGGGGGAAATGACACTGGGATCAAACTGGCATACGGATGGCTTGTCATGCATTGCATTACATTACATTGTGCTTGTAGAGCAGTTTGGAGAAGTAATAGACTGGTGTGATATTACATGAACAGTTTGGAAGTTGCTAACGAATGTAGTTAAATCTTTAGGCATCTTACAATAGCATGTGGGTCATTTTTTTTTAAATTTTATTTTTCTTTAAAAAGTCAGTCAGTTACATGGGTTAATTGCTGTAACACAATGTACAATGTGAATTGGTTGTTTAACTCCTGAGGTCATATTTCATGTCAAAATTGCAGTAATGAGAATTTAAAATATTTAACCTGAATTCTAACAAAGCCAACTTACTTCGATATATTTTTTATCATTTGTAAACTTGCATTTAGTATTTGTTAGTGCATTTGTCACTTGCACAATAACTGTTGAACAATATGTAAAACATAATTGTCTTCCGTTACCAAATAAGGGGGGGGGGCTACCAATTCCATTTCTTTGTTTAGGCAATAATTCAGCATAATTACATCCACACCCCTTTTTCCAAGCTTACAGTAGTATCGAAGCATGTCAGAGTAGCAGTAGTGTTTTATTAGACTGTCAAATGGCCACAGTTTGATCAGCCATGTTTCAGCTGTTTGAGTTATGTATGTATATCCACTTCAGGCTGAATTAAAGTCTGCTGATAACTTGTTATAACCTTGGCCCCCCCTGCTATTTTATGAAGTTGCAGCCCCACACACAAAAGTACATACACTTTTTAAAAGTGTTTTCCTGTTGCATATAATACAATGCAAAATATCTTCCGATATGTATCTCTTGCAGCCACAGTGGCTGATAAAGTTGGGGAAGTGTATGTGTACAATTTATGAGGCTTGAAAAAAGCATCTTTATATTAAAATCTTTACATTATATAAAAACCAGGGTTTGTACCATTTAGCACAAAATTCTAAATGTGATATGTACATTTTTAGAGCTTCTATACCCATGCATAGGCTACACCAGTAGTCCGTCCTTCCATCCATCCATCCATTTTCTGTAACCACTTGTCCTATTCAGGATGGCAAGCTGTCTGGAGCCTATCCCGGAGGCTACGGGTGCAAGGCATGGAACAAGCCAGGGTACACCCATAATCCCCAACTATTCCTCTGACGGCCAGAGAGTGTGATACATAGGGGCACCATTTAATAATGTAAGCACAACGGTCTGTTTGTTTGGGTGGTCTGTGAATCCAAATTAAATATAAAAAAGTGTATATCTGTCCAGGGTTCTCCAGCTGGTAATCCTTGGACTAGGGGAAAAAAAACTTAGTTTATGCCGTTTCGGAAGACAAACATCACGTCATCGCTTTGAGATGTTAGCTGAGCTGAATCTGTTCAGCCTCAAGCAAAGGAGACAAATGGCATGATGCAGGTATATAAGATGTTAACAGGTCTGGATACTGCTCAACCAAATAGTTGTTTCGATATTAATTCAAATACAGGAAGTTGTAGCCATAGGTGGAAATTAGCGTGAGAACATTTTAATCTGGATTTGCGAAAACACTTCACAAAACTTCTTGTTAGTGTAGTGCAAGCTAAAACCTTGGGTTCCTTTAAATCCGAACTAGTTAAGATTTTAACGCTACGTATTTGTTGCCTTCTCCCCAAACCAGGGTTACCGTACTTCCTGATAATGGCTAGACGGAAAAGATGACGTGTTCGGGAATCCTGCTATTAATAAGTTTTCACGTTCACCAGTCAATCAGGTGGCGCCTCCCATAAATATTCCAGAATTTCCCGTAACCCACTGACATACAAGAACAGTTAGTGGCAGTAATCATGTGACACCCATTCCCCTAAATTCGACAGGGTATTAAGCATATATTTTGCTCGATTGGAATTTTACACTCGTGTCAACTTGTCCCAAAAGTAAGGTCATTTAATGCCATTATATTTGGACGGTGTAATTTGACCAATACTAGTCTAGAATAATGGGCCCTTGAATTTAGTCTGGTGTAAAAGTTTTCCACAGTCACTAATATGTATAAATCGAGCTAAAGTGCCGTGCTTGCGACAAAACAACCAACCCCAGGCTACGATCCTTGATTGTCTATTTGAATCCCTGAAACACAAACAACAGCTCGACGTATTACAGTTTATCCCCACATAATCATATCTGTGACAAAAAAAATGTTGTAAAGAACGAACAACCAACCAAGAGCAGAACAACAGAGGTGCGTCTTGTGCGTGTCGCAATACGGACATACATTAAAACGAAAGCTGCCAGCAAAACACCAAAACGTTGACGACTCCGATTATTCAGGAGCTCGGAACACGGGGAGGACAAACGCTGAACGTCCAGATACACTCACGGTGGGTAATTTAAACAAGGCTAAGGGAACGCCAGGATCGGAAAGGGTTCACACATTGTGATTAACCTTGTTTTATTCCCGAAGTCTTACTTGTACGTGTTTTAGAAATGTGCCTGTCTTAGCCCGACTCTTGCGTAGAAGTAGGTCTGCAGATGTGTTCCTCTTTTAAAGGTTATCTTTTAATGGCTTGTGGTTAAGGTGACATCTTAAGTGTTTTGATGGCCTTGGCTATTTTTATGAATTTATTATTTATGTATTTTTAATATTTCATTGTTGTGATTTCACATTTTCAAAAATAAATTATTTTTCTGCTTGAATGACGACAGGAGGAACACCGTCGACATGAACGTGTTGTGACTTGTACTACAGAAAGAAAGTTGCAGACGAAGTGTTTGGCTCTGCGTGGAAAAAACGACGCGTCTGCATTGTAAAGCACAGCGTTTCGCAAGTTCTCGTGACTCTCTGGGATTTCCCTGGCAAGACTGACACAACTGACACAACTGACGCCGTACTGATATACAGGATCCTGGGAAAGGAAATAGCACCACCATTAAAAACAATCACGACTTGCAGGCAATCGTCTGCCGTGGAGAGATTTGAACGGACAAGAGAACTGTAAGAAGATGGCAAAAAGTAAGTTCTGTTGCTCAGATATTTATATTTAAATATCACTTCGTTTTTTAAATTGATATAAAATTACATTAACTTAAATGTGGCTTACAACACATTTCTTTTACAGAGGAAGTTATCGAGATTGGATTGGAACTGCGAACTATCGGAGACCTTATCGACTTAAACTGCAAGATCGCCAATCTTGTTTTAAGAGGAAAATCTACAAAAGATGATCACAAAGCGAAACCGAGGAAAAACGCAAAAACGAACAATTCTGCAGAGAAATGATCGGCATGCCACCTTAAAATGGCATAAGTGCTTTCGTACGATTACTCGACTTTGGTCATAAGAACTAAAAATAAAATGTGAACTACGTACTGTGCTGTCGGACCCAACATGAACTACACTGGAATAACATTAATGCTTACGTTGGAAATTTACACTTTCATGGAATGAATCCGTTTCTTTTTCCAAACGTAAAGCTCCAAGTAGCTACGTCGACCAGTTTTCATCTTTGCTTTTAAAACTGAAACTTTTTGATATTTCTATTTACCCTAATATTGTTGTTCTAACTGCGACAAATTATTGTTGCCGTTCTAGTATTTTTGATGAAAAACTGCACAGGTTTTGTCTCGTGATTGGAATATTTATAATTATTTCAAATAATATATGATTTTTAAACCTGTTAAAATATTGTGGTTTACGGTTTTAAATTGGTACACTCGTTGTGGTTATTTATTGCTTTATTTTATTCTGTGTATTTTTATAAAGAAAGATCGGATTAATCGGAGAGCGTGGGTGGATTATTTATTATTACAATATTACAATTATTTATTGTGTATGCTGAAGAGACAGTTACGTAATTGCCTCGTGATTATCTCTTTATGGTTGCTACTTATTATTATCGCACTTATTTAAAATAAAAATATTTAATACTGTGAATACTGATTCCTGTTTTTGTCAATCAAATGATACAACCTTGCACATCTAGTATATTGTCTGGACAACAATTCGGCGGACCTATTATACAGTTACATCGCCTTCAGTACGGATGAATTTTGTCGACGGACTCAAGAGCTACATGTGCTATGCAAGTAGTTCGATATCTAAGATTTTTTTGTTATTGGGAATAGGAGTATTTTCAGTTTCGCCCCGTTGTTTCTCAATCCTCAAAACTTTACAATTGTATAGGATTGAATCACAGACGACTTGTTATATGTGTAATTGTGGCGATTCCTTTTTTGGGAAACAATATTACTGAAAACTGGCGGTGAATGTCATCGAGCTCTCAGCTTAACGGCTATGCCACAGCTCAGTCGAGACGCAAGTTCTGTCAAGGAGGACATACCGCCGATCGACGGCAGCAGGAGACACCGCTGGGGCTTGGTTGTAACGGGCTTCGTCGGAGGAACCCTCGTTGCGCTGTACGCCATCGCAACGCCGTTTGTAACGCCCGCATTCCGGAAAGTGTGCCTTCCCTTCGTGCCGGCTACGCCGGCTCAGGTCAATAACGTCCTGAAGCTCCTCCGATACCGGACCGGTACGCTGGTGGACATAGGAAGCGGAGACGGCAGAATTGTAAGTGGTTCGATGATTTACTACTGCCACCTAGTGCTTGAACCGCGGGTTGAATGACGTTGCCGTCAAGCAAGCACCGAAACGATGATCTCATTATTTATGCCCGTAAGAAAGAACAGAAACTAACCCCAATTAGAGGTCTATCGACACTCCCGCTTATATTGACTGATATGATGCCGAGCATTTAGTAGGAATAGCATTAAGACCAGAACCAAATTGGAATTTATATACAAACACATTTTTAACATATAGTGATATGTTAGTTTTCCCCTGTAAATGTGTTCTGTTGTGTGGTAAGCCACTGTATGCATGTCAGCCACTAATGTGCACAGTATCACCATTTCTCATAGGTGATAGCAGCTGCCAAACAAGGCTTTCAGGCAGTTGGCTTCGAGTTAAATCCCTGGCTGGTTTGGTACTCAAGGTACAGGGCATGGAAGGAGGGGGTCCATCACAACGCGACCTTCTACAGATCGGATTTATGGAAGGTACGGCTTTGAATAAGTCCATTTTATAAGAGGAGATGCCCCTCTCTTTAGTACAGTATTAAGATAAAGGTACATAATGTAAATGTTTTTTTAACCCCTGATATAGTAGTTTATACTAGTACATTAAAATTAATATAAAGAGTAATACGATGCATTTCATGTCACCTCATGATTTATTTTTAAAATATGATCTAGAATTGTTTATGTGTGAGCAGTTATGGGAAGATCCAGACTATGTAGAAGCTATGAGTGTAGCCTTTACAGACCGTGATCTGTGGTCCAAACGGCATTGAACAATATGGAAAGTGGGGGCACTCTAAGAATCTTCAAGATGCATTCCGGGCTCCCGTTACTCTCCCGACTTCTGAGTAATTTTGTGTAGATACTGTTTCTGTCAGCAGGGGGAGGTATTGCCATATATTTCGTATTTTAATCCCGCGCTGAGGCGTTGTTTTTGAACTTGTTGTAATTGTTCATTGAAATTAATCCATACATTTTATTGTCATCAAACCATAACATCAAAAATTCCGACGTGGGGGGTGAGTGTGTGGCTCAGTAGGTTAGACCCCTGTGCCTGTGACCGGAATGTCACAGGTTTGAATCCTGTTCTTTGCAGTATAGTCGTATTGTCTAGATTCACTCCGATCTCTGTGTATCACTTGTCATGTAAAACTAAGTAGTATTTCATACGCATATACACAGACATATATATATTCTGCATTTATAAGTCAGTTGTAATTACATAAATGTCTTTTTTTCTATTCAGATAAATTTTTCTCAGTACTCCAATATTGTGATATTTGGCGTCCCACAGATGGTAAGTTTAATTAAAAATAATTATGTATGGTGTGTGTGTGTGTGTGTGTGTGTATATATATATAGACACAAGACTACACATATGCAGGGAAAAGTAAGTGAATAATATCCGTTAACATTTTTTTCTTGCTACAATAAATGAATAAAGTTGAAGTAGTGATTTACGGCCTTGAGTTTTCATGCAGCCAGTTCACGTTATGCCACATTTCCAGTGGGCTGCGCCATTGTGAGAAGGCTTCCACTCGAAGTAACAGGTTCCTATATTTGACCTCAACAGATGGTGCCGTTGGAGAACAAGCTGCAGTCGGACCTGTCGGGTGCCGCCATGGTGGTGGCCTGTCGCTTCCCCTTCCCTACGTGGGAGCCCGATGCCGTAACCGGGGAGGGGGTAGACGCCGCGTGGGCGTACGACTCCAAGTCCTTCAGAGAGCCGCGGGCAGAGATGGGAGTTGCCAGGGACTGCGGGAACCTAAAATCCTAATTGTGCTTCTCTGGCAAGCAGCTAAAACCTGGCTCATCCATTGAAAGTTACCTTGACTCGTATGAGAATAATCCTTGATAAAACATTAAGAGCGAGCGTCAGATCACTCCCTGTAGGGCTTATCTAACAGCCGACACAGATTCTGCCCTGGGGAGTGTGTTGACAGTGTCAGTGACACTGCTCCCCCTGGATCAGTTTGAGCGCCAGTCAGTCGTGTCCCTCTCACAAACTGACCAAACCACCCCCCACCCCCCCGCGTCAAACACTTGACACATCGCATTTCTGAAGCCTGTAAAGAAGCTCTTTGGTTCATTGAGCCAAAGATCCATGATGCCATCCAGGAGTATCTGTTGATCACCTTCTGTGACACCAAGTATGTTTCATTTTTGAAGAGCCTCACAGAAGGAGAAAAGTAATAAATGACATCGTCTGTGATATTTGTGACTGTATTCTGTGCTCCATGGGCCATGCTGATAACCATCATCAAACAGAAAACACTCATTTGCAGGCATTAAAATGCATGAAATATTTTAATTGCAATTTTCTGATGAAAGATGCTAGATGAATGTTCATAATCTTTAATTTATTCGGGGATTGAGCTAAAATGCAGAAAAACCTTAGCGTAAGCCCAGCAAGCAGCTTTTGTCTGTATTGCACTGTTAATTACATGGTTTGTACAGTATATGGTACAGGCAGTCCTCACTTAATGACCTGCTTGTATAATGACCGCTCGGATTTAAAACCAGCTCTCCCAGCAGTGGGTATTTTAAGATGTACGAGAAATTTGGGCGTTTAAACGGCAGCACTGCGTCTCAGCATCAAGCATCCCATCTCACATCTCTCAGTCTCGATCCCACAGTCGCTCAGTATTCACTACAATAGCGTTCGCAATCTGTAAGACTACTTATTTCGTATATAAATTTGTGTTATTGGAGATTCAGCCCGCATAATCGGAGTGTCAGCGGAGAGAGAAAAGCGCGGACGGAACTTCCGTTGACCAATTTGTTTAAAGCATCGATATGCAAATTAAGACAAAGTTATCAAGTTGGAGTTCCCTTTAGACCTTTTCTTTATTCACAATAAATAAAAATGATTACCTTTATGTACAGTGTGGAAACTTAAGTAATGTATATTACATTCGATTTCCTCTATTCTGTTTATTACAGTATACAGTACGTACGTACATTAGTGTATAACCATTTATAAATATATTTAAAATGTTATTAATGGTGCAAAGGTAACATTAAAACATCATCTAAAGATGGTTAACACTTACTCACTTTGATATATCTAAGGGGCGGCTGTGCGCTTATCGGCTAGTTCGCTTAAAATCGGAACACTGGATCTCGGTCCTTAAGTGAAGAGTGTCTGTATTAACTGTATTTGCATCATTTGTAATGTAATAGCCGACCAGAGAGTATGTTTGCAGAGATACAGTGGTCGCAGAGACTCTTGGGATGCTTAATTCTGTAAAATGGTTTCAGATTTATTGGCTTCATAAGTACATTGACAAGCAGTGTTTAACATATCTGTAGATATCTGTACATATCTTCCGCACAGACATTTTTTTTTATTACGTTTCATTTTTTGGCACTCATTTAGTTCTGTTCTTGCTATTTTGCTCGCAGGTTCTCAAAGGCATACTAAACACAAATGTTTGATGTCTTGTGTTACAAATTAAAACACTCCCATTCAAACAGCTCTTTTAGAATTAAAATTTGCGTTTCAGTTTATTACTGCTTGAAATTAATGTTTAATTTAAAATTGCTGGTTGTTTCTAATGTGACATATTTTTTGTAAATGAATGAAGCTTTCTGTAAGCACTGTGTGTGCTGCTTTTGCAGATGATGCAGATCTCGTGTGGGACAATGAGCCCATCCAGCCGTAGAACAGAGGCATGTGCCTCAAAAAAGGCAAAGAGGCACTTGAATAGCTTTTGCTTATAGAACCTTCGCAATGGTGCATTTTCGGATATATTAGATAAACAATTGCAGATTGGGTGGCTTCAGACATAAAGGGTGAAGCAGTGAATTTGCCCTTATAGTCTTCCATGGTTCAGCATGTAGTATTGCAATCTCATACCACCCAGGTCGTATCCCTGCCCCGATCCTGGTTCTCTACATTGTGGATTTTCTATGGGGGCTTCAGTTTCCCTTTTCTTCAGTCTAAATATGTGGCCTGTTGTTGACTGGAATCCCATTGTGGATACAGGGGGTGGTGAGTGGCTCAACAAGTCTCTGTGTCTATGATCAAAAGATCACCAGTTTGAGCCCCAGCATAACAGCCACGTGTCCGTGGGCCCTTGAGCGAGGCCCCTAACCCCCAGCTCCAGGGGCCCTGCACATTTGCTGACCCCGAGCTGGGACACCCAAGCTATGGTAGGCAAAGAGAATACTGTAATTCCAACGTACCTGTGCAAATGGCAAGTAAGTGAATTATTTTTTTATCGGATGGGTTGAATAAGTGATTATGGGAGGTAGAGGTGGAAAGAAAGTAAAAATCCCGACCAATATTTCGATTAAACCAAGCCCGTTGAGTACTCTGTGACTGTGAGTCTTTATAATCAACTAGTTGGTTGAAACACAATCTTTTTACTTTCTGATATTTACATGTCCACTTCTGAAGGGAGGTAGATGGATATATTGTTTGTCAAGTTGCTGATACAGCAGGTGTAATCACACAAAACCAGGCACGAGTACTTTGTGTGTTGTGGCAGGTGTGTGGTACTCATTTGCTTTCAGACTGATTTAATGCTGTAATCATTGTGGCAACTGTGTGGTACTCATTTGCTTTCAGACTGATATAATGCTGTAATCATTGTGGCAGGTGTGTGGTACTGATTTGCTTTCAGACTGATATAATGCTGTAATCATTGTGGCAGGTGTGTGGTACTCATTTGCTTTCAGACTGATATAA
>JABFEB020000033.1:6885960-6900860 GCA_019775895.2 Stomatorhinus ivindoensis | reverse complement strand
CAAAAAATAAGCACCAGCTATAATCGGAATAGATATTAATTGCAATCACGTCAGTTTGGCCTTGTGTGCCTGTTTATATTCTTATTGAATACGAGGTCAAGGTGGGTCTGGACCATCGTGAGCGCTGCTGTGCTTATTCCAGGTTGTTTATGTCTCCAGAGCAGCACGGTGACAAACCACAGTCCCTGGCTCCTTTGTCAGGCAAATTTGCTTGACCCATGCGGTGTCCTGAGAGTAATTAGAATTAATTAACTTGTCTGGGGTGCCGCTGAAACCAATTACCTAAGTATACACTAGCTTGTCAACAAAATGCTTCTCGTGTGAAAAATGCAGACGACTTGTTAAAATGCAGACTGGCTGACCTCTGCTGCCAGCCCTGAAAGATGATGGATGTTTCCTCTAAAAGCAGCAGTTGACTTTTAATGAGTGTGTTCCCCATGCTACCCCCCGCCCTGGAAGTGCAGTGGAGGTTGTTTTTATTCATTATTTATTAAACAAACATTAATACGTATAAATGATCACTGAAATCTATTAATAGCTACAAAGGTGTTCATAGTACCAGGACCTTTATAGTGAAGTGTTCACTATAAATAGTTTTTAACACTTGATAGTGAAGTGTTCGAAACTATGGGATATAAAAATCCCAAAATATTATATTGTTTTAAGAGTGCTTTTTAGTAGGGTATATAAACTGATATGGTGTGTATCTCTGTGGGGGCGAACTCTTTGCCCATGATCTGAAGGTCATAGGTTCAATTCCCATAATCGGCAGAGCAGTTTTATAGTTGGGCTGCTGAGCAAGGCCTTTAACCCCCAAATGCTCCAAGGACTGACTGGTCCTGCTTTCTCTACAGCTCATTGTTTTGGATAACCAGGGCAAAGGGGAGAGCTGGGAGGATTGCTGCTGCATCGACTCCCCCTGGCAGTCACCGCTTCATCAAACTGCCATCATAGAGGAGGTTCAAGTGCACCATGATCCACACCTCACACCCTCTCAGCAGCTTCTTCCTTGTAGCCATCCAGCTCTTAAATAAACCCGTCTAGCACTTCAGTAATTCAACAGCCAGGGATAATTACACTCTTCCCTTTGTCTGACATCTTCCCTTCATGCTATATGTGCAAAATCCTTTTAGCTTACAATGGTTCATTCATGCACTGTTTCTTATGTATAATTTAATGTCTTAAGATGTCTTGCACTGTGTCTTCTATATAATCAGGTCAGGTCAGGTCAGGTCAGGTATGCTGCACCCACCATAGCACTAAACACCTTGGGGTCCCAGGCCCTCGTGATTCCCCCAGGCCAACATGTGGTCCAGTCCCGCCCTCTAGAAAAAACCAAGTATCTGCCGCAGGATACTGATATTTTAGTCTAATTCTCAAGAGATGATAGAGCACTGAAAATATACCATCAGTCAAAGGATGACAGAGCAATGAAAATCATACTTTTTTATAACTCTCAAAGGATGAAGGAACAATGGAAAAAATGTGCTGTTACTCGTGCAGTTTTTTTTCCGGATCGCTGTAAACTACGAATAACTGAAACCATGGTTACCGAAACCACGGATACGGCGAATGCTAATCCACTGAATGAATTTTCTCATTTATACAGGTAGATTTTCGCTGATGGATATCAAGTAACACCCATCCTCAGGTATTTAACAGCCGCTCCCCTCCTCTAGGTTAAATCATTAACCTTCAATCGAGCCAGAACAGCAAAATCCATTGACGGTAAAATCCTAACATTGTTTTCTCTCTGCATCTTAATATTCCCAGTCATTGTGGAATATAATCTCCTATCAGTCAAACTTGGTAAAAGAACATAAATGAGAACTACTTACTTCAAGTGGTACATTGGTTTATAGAACAACCCTCAAGGAAACTGGATTGAATGACAAAATAAACAAAAAATGGCCTCAATAGCGCCTTGAATTTTGAATCCATCCA
The DNA here is from genome assembly GCA_019775895.2 of Stomatorhinus ivindoensis. NCBI lineage: Eukaryota > Metazoa > Chordata > Actinopteri > Osteoglossiformes > Mormyridae > Stomatorhinus > Stomatorhinus ivindoensis. The sequence goes on along the minus strand of JABFEB020000033.1, from coordinate 6,898,916 downwards.
GGGCAAATTAATCTTTTTTATATTTCTGCTACCCAGTACACACAACACAAAGAGAGAAAGGGTGCTTATTATCCGGCCAGACTGTCTGAAAGCAGTGGCCCTGATATTCGGACCTGTGTTAGAGCTTTCCTGAGCTTAAGAGAGATGTCTGAGGTTGCTGAGTCGAAAGGTGCTGCAATGCAATCAAGAGTTTACTAATACAATCATAATCCCTGAATCGTGGTCTTTGCTCAGGTGAACCGATATGTGCAGAATCATTGCAGCTTTGAGTCCTGCTGCACACCTCCAAATTGGTAACATTATTTAGCAAATTAAGACATGTTCTACTATTGGTGTTAACACAGTGTTTATATTCCAAATTTGCAACTATCAGAAAATATTCTCAGTTGTAAATGGAAATCGGAAGACTAAAGTCATTTTCTAAACACTTAATTTACTTTCTTTACTCAAATATAATGCATTATTAAGTTCTGAACAAATTTAATTAGAAAAAAATAATATTTTATCATCATCCTTTAGAGTTCAGAGGTTTGAGCATGACACGTATTCATTAGTCAAAAGTATTCTATTCCATCTTTTTTTAATTAAGCAAACTTTTTAACGGTTGATGAATACGTCCTTATTGCCATCTGTCATTTCAGAAACGGGGAGACAGTGACAGATACTGCAGCCATACGTCACATGCAAGGTGAACAGGATCACGTGTGAGTAATTAGTAGGACTAAAGTTCCCTGTCTTGTATGTCAAACTGGCTGTTCGTTTCCTCCAGGTCAACATGGGGCAGTTAGGGGTTATTTTGGTAGATCCATGCCTGAAACCCAAGTGACCCTGAAAAACAATCTGAAGAGGGCAGCAAAGACCCAGTTAGGCACCTCCCACCCCCCAGGCTCTACAGAAAAACCCACTCGCATAGCTTGAACAGCCCAACCTCAGGACCTGCTGTCAATCTTGAAGGAGCCATTTATAAAAGCAGTATAGATGCTACAGTTCTCTGGTACCAACACCCAGTGGTGCATGATGGGTAAGAAATGCAAGGACCTCGGACCCTGGTCGAGGAGGTCAGAGGCTTATAAGCACCGGTCACAGCTTTGCTGGCTGGTGATGCATCGTGGGACAAGCACTACTGAGCGCGTAGAACCAGGCTTGGTTTCCACATGCTGAGATGATGAGACAAGGTGAAAGAAAACCACACGCATTTCCACACGCCTGTCTCAAAACTGAAGCACACTTTCACAGAACTTTCTAAATTCAGACAATATAACTTATCAAGTACCAGGTAAACACAGCATTTAAATATTTGTCCTATCATTGCTAAGATCTGCATCATTTATGGCTTTTCTTTTTGGTCTGGTATTATTTCCCAGTGTATTAGTAATATTGACTGCAGAAATTTCTAGGTGTAAATTTCAAGATGTATATCAATCGTTGCCTTGGATTAGACCTTTTTAAAGTTGTGTTGCTCTGAATAAAGATTGTTTTTTGGTATGACTGCAGTGGTGATGCTGACGCACACCAGAAAATCTGAAAATGAAGTCATTGTCCCTGCAACTGTACCGTAGTATAAAGGAGTGTCTGTGTTTCTTCTCACTGTCTGTGGTTGGTTTCATAAAGCAAGAGAATGCAGTGCTGGAAACTGTATCGCAAATCTAGGTGTTGCCAGTGAGAGGGTTAAGGTGATAAATGTTACCATATAAAGTTTAGTCAGGCAGTGTTTGGCTTCTAGGAACATGCGACAGCACCAAATCTGAAACCACGACCCTGTATTATCAACACTAAGCAACAAACGCTGCGATGCACACTTTGGATCTAATAACCAAGGTCTCCATGGCCACATCGAAGGCGAACATCTGCCACTGAGCAGTAAATTAGCTATGACAATGACCTCATTACCTGTGTTACATTCCAGCTGGATGGATATGTGTGCTGATGCACTGTTAAAATCCTCCACAGTGGAAGTGCTGCATTCACGCCACTTGAATGGGACTGTGCACTCTATATAAGAACATGTGGCGTTGTGTTTTGAAAATGAAAATCTGAAAAAATGTGATGGCCTGTGGACTCCCATCTGTGCTTTTCAATGCTATATTGCAGTTAATATGTGAAAAAGTCACAGCGACCCTGGATGAAATGGATAGGTGGATGTGAATATAGGAATTGCTGTCTCCATGCACCAAAACCGATCCTTTGGAGAGCCCATCTTTCAGATCACATCATCCTCAGTTAAATATCCCAAGTCTGAGGCGGAGCCGCTAGAGATTTTTGGCCCTGTAACTGCATATTGCATTGGGCCCCAACCCGTGTTCCAATTTTTTAGGCCCCCAGTCACATGGGGGCCCTTGGAATCATCCTACCTACCCCCCCCCCCCCTTCGCAGTACCCCTGATCTGAAGAAATGTTAAAGATCTTACTAGAAATATCACCATGTTACTGAATTTAACTTAAGTTACGTTATTGACAAACTTGCAAAGACTTAACTGAGGGCCACTAAAACTGATACGGAAATCACGTTGTTTATTATTAAAATATAAATCGCCGGTGCATACAGCAACTCTTCAAACTTTCTTAGCGCATCTCCAACAACACTGGCCGTTTCCATTTGGTATTAAAAGCGCAGGCTATGTGTTGTATTTAAGTTAGCATTATCAGCTTCTTCTACTCGAGTCTCATTTTGGACTCAAATTGAAACTTCTATCACGATCGATTCGCTAGCAGTATTTCACTTGTACCTAATAGTTACATAAACGCAAATAATGTAGTATAAAAAGTGCTCGCGACACACTGTAGTAGCGCACACCCAGTTTAACACGATGAGCAATACGCAACATATCAATCTGAAATTGCGCTACAGACATTTTACCTGTCTGTCTGTTTTGCAATACAGCCCTATATCCTTACTTTATGATGCAATTATTTATGCTGTATAAAATCCCAAAGGTGTTGCATATTTCATACTCTAATATTCCGCAGTATGAGTTTTTAAAATATACATCTAAACTTTGGTACTGGGTAAAAAGCTTTAAAATGCTTACGCTACTTTTTATGGCTTATTAGTAACTTACTGGTTTAAATATTGATGCACAATTTCAAATTCACTTGTCTGTAACTAAATTTTGAACATTTTTCGTATGCTGCTAAATCACTGACATGAACAAAAACATACACTTTTGGATGCTACTGAATAAAAGTCATATGCAAAATAATGATTATAATAATAAAAAGTATACATAAGAAATACTTATTTGTCATGTGTTTAATTTACGCCACTTCACTTTAAACCCCTCAACTAACCCCAAATGCCACGTCCGTCATGCTGGAACAGACCATCGGTGGCGCATGCCTTAGGCGAATTAAAGACCTGGTCTGCTACTTCATACAACCTCCCATTCCAAGTAAAAACACTGATAAATCAGGCCGTGTCTGCGGCGATCACTAATACTAATAAGTCGTGTGGAATTTAATGTTCATTTATAACAGTTATTCCTGCTTGGATCGGGTCCGTCACCCCTACTATCTGGCCTCATCCGTCGTTTGTAGTAAAGTGGGTGTGTGGTTTCTTATTACGGAGCGCAAAGTGAAGGAGGGATGAAGGGAGGTATATACGCCGCTCCTGAGTCCAGGGGGAGGCGGTGACTTCCGAAATTTATGGATGCGATCGTGAGCCAGCGGCGTCGCTGCCTCAGTGCAGAGCACAGAGCGCTGAAGCTGGGATTACCGCAACTTTTCTGGCAGCGCAGATCCACACCCGTCGCATCTCCTATACCGGCTTACTTGCTGCGTCGTCCCAACTAGATGAACAGGGATAGTTTGAGATTTTGCTTGGTGAGTTACCCCTTATTGTGATTTATTTATTGGACAGCGGACCAGTATGTGCTTGGCTTAATGCGTCACCTTATGATAAATATCCCTGCACTATTTCTTCACTTACGTTAAGTATAGTAGGTGGCGCCGAAGAGAACAGCGTTGTGTCGATTGTCTGCACCTACACAGGCTGTGCTTCACATGTTTTTAAAGGCACCGCTAAAATAAAGTAGTTTAATAGTTTTAATATTACGCCATTCACGAGAGCTTCTTCAGACAGTTTGCGTTTTCTGATTAAGTTCTTGCCTTCAGATAAATATCTCAGTAAATGAATAGCTTAACAAAGGTATTGGAAAAGCTATAGCGTAATTATGCACAAAGACTACTTGTTATATGTACAAATAAGTCAGTTCGTCTTTTTAAAACAGTACTGGTATATTAGTACTGCACAAGTTTTTTTTTTCATTATCGCGAAGCTCTCTGAAATATTCGCCACCTGGTGGCGCTAGTCGACAGCCGACAGTCGCATAGTTGTGCTTCTTCTCCTGACGTTTAGGTACCGATTCGTTTCACGTTTTCCCCCTGAAACTTGTTTACAACAATTCGGTTGGACTTTAATATGCAGTACTATGGGTTCATATTTTCTATCATTTTGCGAACTTTTAAGCGATATAAATGATCGATGGTGAAAATCTGTTCAGTATAACGAAAAGTGTGTCATTGAATTTTGTCATTGCTTTATTTAATTTGCTATAGGGATCAGGTTCAAAGCTCTTATGAGGAAATGCATTCTGGTGTATCTGTTTCATTATTGATTGTAAAGCGTACGGTAGTTGCAGAATATTGAAATATTTTACTATTTGAAGTATAGCTTTTTCGCTGCCTTGCAGACAGCCATCCTACTTTTATGTGTGTTTATTTTGCAAGGTTTTTATTTTATTGTCGTGCTGTAGGTTTTCTCGGTGTGTGCCAAACACCTTAGTTTATATTATGGAATGGTAGACGTGGCAGTTTTACGTTTAGGTTAGGTATGAATTAGTTTAATAAGGTGAGTTTTTGACAGTACGTACCCTGTTGCAGGCGAGCAGTTGATGCGCTGATTTATGCGGCTTCTGAGTGAAAGTCATATGACAAAATGAAAAATGATAGATGAAAACCCAGTGCTACTCTACATGACTAGACTCAAACAAAACAAAACAATCAACAAAAGTAAGGTCGTGTGGGTTATTTCAACTTTGATTGTTAAGTTGCGGTTCCACTTCTATTTCCTGCAGCTGAAAAGCAATTGATGTGGTGTTTAATGGAAAAATAAAAATATTATGAATTCCAATAATACTCATTTTTCCTACTGATGTCTAACCGGTTGTTTGAAGGAGTGAGCTGTGTGTGCGTGGCGTGTGCACTTGCTGAAATGACACCCACCATGTGCACCTAACCCCTAACACCATCCCGAAATTACAGGAGAGTAAAATTCCACTTGAGAGCGAATCCTGAGCTTCGACGGCGTCATGATTAAATACCCGGCAGCTACTAGATACGGGTCGGGGGAGTAAGCAACAGCGCGTCTGAGGTGAATAATGATCTACTGACATACCTTTGGGCAGTGCTACTCCTTTATATTGCAGGGGAAATATCAAAACTGTTGGAACATAATGGCTTTATGAACTGAAGTGGATTGACGTTTTGCTTCCGGTTATTTGAAGTTACTTGTATTTTCCCTGCTTTTTTCATTACTAAATATCAATTTCCCTGCCACTTGTTCTGATTTCTTGTAGACGTTGAATTTTTCCAGTCTTGGTATACGAAGTGTCCCTATTGACTGACTAAGTAGGAGAACAGACATGAAAAATGAATCCTTTCACCAAATCAAATCACCAAACCTAGAGTTAAAATTTGTGAAGGTTTTCCTCCCTTTATAACACTAGTGCATGTGGTGTATCCTGACCGGTAAAGCTAGAAATGAGGGCGGGGCCTTTTGCCAACAGGCAGAGTTGTGACTGGATGAAACCAAGCAGTGACTTTTGTTTGCATGCAATAAAATCTTCTGCATGTGCTAATGAGCTTCTTCTTTCCCCTTGTTCACACCCTCTGAGCTATAGATGTGTTTCCATGGTTACCTCCATGTGCCCTCCCATGCTAAATTGGAGGATGCATGATGCATCGTGGAGATTGCAAATAAAAACATCTCTGCAAAGAAAGTTTGTCACCTGCTTTTGTTATTAGTGTTTTGTGTGGTGGGGAGCATACATTTTTATTTGGTTACCTAGGAAACTAAAATGGGCTGCAGGATGTCTCACTCTTGTGACTTCCCTTTGCTACCAGAGAACAATGGAGAGGGGACCAGTGGTAATAGTGCACTACGGTGCAGTGCACCTCACTTGTGAATCCTAGTAACTGGAGAAAATACTTTTTTTTTATCAGCTAAAAGTTTAAGAAGGAGTCTCATTATAAAATCCCCCATTATCTTGTAAATTAATTTCTTTTTTTGCTAACCTGAAATGCATTTTCTTCTGCTAAAATATACTTTCACTGGATGCTTCCGATCAGCTCTTAAATGTCTTTACATTTTTACTAAGATGGATATTCATTCAACCAGTGCTTTTTCTTCTTGAGCTGTGGCCAATTGAGCAGTTTTGCCGAAATTCTTTAAATTTCTTCCTCCAGCTGTACATTTGTTAATTGAATAGACGATGCTGGGTTTCCTTTCATTATTTTGCCAACCTGAATTTCTGACAGTCAAATGCTTGTGTTCAGTTAACCAGTGAATGACTCGGTATAATAAAGAGCACAGCCTTGACAGCTGGGTCAGACCATTATATAAAAATGGTCCACTAACAGCAGAGGTTGGCACGAAATCTAAATGTAGCTGCTGATAATCTTGTGAGATCTTTCAGCAGAAGACCACTCAAGCGTAACTGTCTGGAGCAAAAACCCCAGACCTCACTGACACAGCAGAGGAAGTTTCTCATTGGCAGCAGCTATACAAAATCTGCATTGGACGTGAAATACGAGTCCCTAGTCCGTTCATGCTGTCCTCTCTGCCATGCTTGATAAAAGCGGGGTTTCACTGCTAACACCGGGTTTCTAATGGGATGCCACTTCTACAGTGCATCTCCTTGGATGTGAGCTATTGCTTGTCACGCTTTCTGATGACGCTCTCTTCTGCTCCGAGTCCTCCGTATTTTTCAGTGAGACGAATGACTCTGCAGCATCGTTTCAGTGGGGTCGTTTTTGGAGCGTTGTGCCGGCTGCCGTTTTCTTGGGGGGGGGGGTGATTTAAGGGCTGTATATTATGTCTCCGCAAGTAATGGTTTTTCATATTTGGTCATTTGATGACAGTGATCCAGGCTAAACGGCATGAAGCGCAACGCAGTCGGAGATTTCATTTCCAGACTAGGTCAGCGATTTCGGTACTTACGGGCAACTGGCTGAGGTTTAATTAAGTTTCCAGGGTGTTCCAGCATCTGTTCAGTAAAGTGGACCCCCCCCCCCCTCGGGTTTTTTCTTTGTATAAATGAGCCTCTGCTATTTTGCTTATATGATTTCAAGCAGGGACACACCCAAACCCAAACGAGGCGCAATTAGGCTGCATTAATACATTTTTCTGTAGCAGTATGGTGCAATGTACTGGAGACAAAGGCTAACAAGACTGGCATAGTCTGTCAAGTGCTGCGTGAACTTATAAGTGCTTAATAAAACAATGGAAAACAATCTTAATAGTGGATAAAGCAGATGGTATCTTGATTTAGAAGTATGAACTGAATTAAACCCAGCTTCACATATGTGGAGTTTACACGTTCTCACCGTGTCCTGGTGGGGTTTCCTCCAGGGACTCTGGTTTCCCCCCACAGTCCAAAAACATGCAAGGTGAGTAGTAGTTGCCAAATCGTCCGTAGGTGTGAATGAGCGTTTTAGTAGGCCCTGCGATGGGTTCGCGACCCCATCTCGGGATGTTGCTTTCCTTGTACCCATAGCTACCAGGACTGGTTCTGGACCCCTGTGACCTTGCATAGGATAAGTGGGAATTGGAAATGGATAGATGGATGGATGGATTAAACTTAGTTTAACTGGAGGCCCCGAAGGGTCCTGGAGCTTTATTACCTATAAGAATAATTTCAGATGTCGTTTGTAGTCCTGATGATTTCTGGTGTGGAGTTGGGCTAAAACTATAATTTGCAGAAGGAGCTTTAATATCCATTCATTCATCTTCCATAACCATTTTTCCAGTGTGGGGTCACCTGGAGGCCATACAGCCATGCTGGAAAGCCAGTGCAAGAGTTTTAATTTGAAGTTGTAAAAACACTTTTGTGTTCACACTCGGAGACTTGACTGAGTAACATATGTGCATATATACTATATTGTTCTCCTGAAGAGAGCTGATTTATAGATTTTGTATAGATACAGAACACTAATTCTACCTTGATCCAAACAAAGTAAATGGCTGCTGTTACCATCAGTCTTTAGAGTACTTGAATTACTCAGAAAGGTAAGGCGGAACTGAACTGCAAGCAATTCTCCATCCCACCAGTAGATCAGAGGCATTATAAACCATGTGTTCTGCGCCGAGTCTTTTACAGTTGTGTGCCTAGCTTATTACTGCTCTTCTTGTGCTCGTCGTGAAAATCATCTTGCACCAGACCTTCAGTGTTTTTTGTGCAATTTGAGTAAGGAAATAAAGACCACATTTGTAAATCTCTCTGCAGGTGAAATATTAAAAGCGAGAGGAATCTGAGCTTTTTGGTTTCGCCTCACCGGTGATGATAAAAGCACGGCCGTAGCGGAAAGTGGTCTCTCGTTAAATGTGCAGCCCTCGGGGTCCCCTCAGGCGTCACGGTCACCCCTGCCCACGTCGCTGTCACTCAGCCGAATCGGTGCTCAATATGTTGGTTCCGGGGATGCAGCCGTTGGCTGTTCTTTGAAGGACCCCGTGGACTCACTGCACGTCTCCGTCCGTGGGCTCCATCCATCACTGTCACGGGTCTAGATTTCATGGGGAATGCAGAGGAAGGGGCCTGGCTGGATCTTGAGATTGAGGTTGCTCTTTCTTCTTGAGTTCAGGGCTGTGGTGAGAGTTGGGCCTACGTCTACAGAAACTCTTAATGAGTGTGGCGGGCAGGCAGTCCACCGGCGGGGTGCTCGCGCCGCATGTGTGTTGGAGCTCGTCACACTTTTATGGGGCTCTGCACAGGTGAGGCCGGACGTGAGGCCGCCGCGTGAGGGTTGTCTGGGCACACTGCCCAGGGGCTCTCTGCTTCCTCTGTCTCCAGGATGCTTTGGTGATGTCTCCTTAAGGTACCATTTTGCCTTCTTCCATTATTCTGTTTTTTGTTCTCCTTCATTATTAATTCTCTTCTCATTTTTGTCATTTAATCTTCGTCTTGATCTTCTTCATATTAATCTTCCTTTCCATTTCTACACTTCTCACATATAAGGCTTAGTTCTACATTTTCCAATGAGACATACAAGCTGTCAACCCAGACCAGCAAGTGACCAGTAAATTTGTAACACACATATGAGGTAAACACCACTTTTTGTGTGTGTTCTTGTAGTGACCTCTGCCCCGGGGGTGGGATTGAGTTATTTTACAAAATAAGGATGCTATAATCCCTTGATCTACCCTACAGACTGGAATTATGCCAAATAATGATGGAGATCATACTGATAAGGGCAAGACCCCAAATCCTTCTGCGCTTATCTGGCCTTGATGGATGGATGGAGTTTTTGAGCGAGCGAGAGAGAGAGAGAGAGAGCGTATGCTGGGTCAGCTCCGGATGGAAGGGGACACGGTTTCCCTGTACAGTGTTCAGTGTCCCATGCAGAGGATTGGTTAGAATGAGATGAAGCCAGTTGAGTGGTGTGCTGTGGTTGCAGAACAGGGCAGGGCGCTCTGTATTATGCGGTTATACATACCTTTCTCCAAACTTCTGAACGCCTCGAATCCTTTAAAAAAGCACTTAAGGGCTGCCAGGCTAAAATAAACAAAAGCAGGAGGCAGTGCAACCAAAATAAGCGGGTGAACAGAGAACCGCCAAAGGCCACTTGTTTTAAATGAGTTGGTGCGTTTGCAGTGGTTTGTAATCCTCACGGCAAGGTTTTATACTGATGTATTAAGGATGTGTTGATGCCCACGTGTAAATAACTATAATATTAAAGTTGTATATAAAAGGTTTTAATCTTTTCACATTTGTGCCTCCACTACAAAAAGCTTAATTTAATCTAAAGTGTGTGCCTCTATTGTGCAGAGATGCCATCCATATATCCAGTACAAGGTCAGGTGTGCTGAGGCTCTGAAAGTTGTGGTAGTCAGGATTACCACGCACTGTCAATCAGCACACGGGTGATCCACCATGGTGATGACAAACTAACGGGGAAGACAGGTTACCGCAATTCTGAGATTGATGACGTTCGCTCGTCCCACGCGCCACAGGTTCTGTGGCGCTTCCTTCATTAGGGAGACGTCTGTGGGCCCGGAGCTGCTCCTGTCCCTCAGGAAGCCTGCAGGCTCTTCAACTGCGAAGGTGTTGACGTCTCAAGACAGTTGAGCAGGCCCCCGTACGTGAAGGGTTCGATGGGCCTTATTGATCACAAACAGCAGAAGTAGCTGCAGGGACAATATGAACTTTACGACCAGACCAAGACATTCTTATGTCAATTCTTAGGTCCGCCCCCCCACATCATAAACTGATGGCAAAATATTTCACATTTTTTATTATCATTGAATCAATTTGTCCAATTATTGATTCTCTATATGTTCATTTTGTTTAATGTACTCAGTATCGTAAGACGTCCCAATGACTTAATCTCATAAATCCTTTGCTTTCAATAGTGTTTAATGATAGTGATATCAACTGTGATACATCTGTGTCTAATTAATTTAAGTCTATAATTAGCTGCATTGTTTCAGTAATACAAGGACCCATTTCAGGTCATCTCCCATAATTGGAAATGGCCGATATGCCCTTTATGTGATGCAGCAAATGGCATCGCTAGGGCAGCACGTACTCTACGATTGAGCTGATCGATTTTTAATGGCAAGGCGTACATGATTAGCCATTGTCGGCTGCCCCCCCTGGAGTCTGCGGTGTCTGAGTCTCAGTTATAGCTTAGGTAATGGGCCTCAAGCTGTTCCTGTTCGTTCTGAGGTGCCCCCCGCCCAAGGAGGGCTTCCGAACACCCCGAAGCCTCTTAAGCACTGTATTCCACAGTGTTATCTAACTAATGCCCAATTAATAAGCCTGAAAGCTAGTATCGGGACGTCTTTCCTCAATAACTTCCTAGGCCATTATGCCATCTACAGCGATAGATGTGGAAACAACCATGACAAGAAACAGGTACTTGGGAACGTTCCACTTTTTAATGGGGTTTAGTTTTCTATTGTGTTAAAGGAGCGTGGGCATCTGATTTAGTTTTATTTAGCAGTCATTTTATGTAAAGAAACATGCATGTTTTTGAGAAATCTGGGTCAGACAGTCCCTAGAGCAATTAGGGTTAAGGGCCTTGCTCACAGGGGTTGAAATTTCAGGTCCAGAAAGTAAAAATCCAGATCAAGATTTTGTTTCAACCAGTGCATTGAGTATAAAGAGGACTCAGCTGGGTGGTTGGAACAAAATCTTGGTCTGGAGTTTTGCTTTCTGGACCTGAAATTTCAACCACTGCTTCCTCAGGGGCCCAACACTGAAATCACTTTACTAACCTGGGGATTTGAACCAGCAACATTCTGATCAAAGGCACAGCATACTAACTGACTGAGCCACTTGTCATCATTGTTTGTAGCAATAAGGAGCCTTCAAAGTGCAGACATGGACATTAACCTGGTTTTTCCAGATGTATGCGAATGTTTCTCTCTTCTCAGACAGCACACTTTAGGGGTTCGTTTCTTGCCAGATGAAGGTTTGCTGTGGTCATTGGAAAAGTATCTTTAACTCGGTGGCGGGTTTTTAAATCCTCGTGTGAACACGTCCCAACTTTTGTTTTGGGTCATTAGTCTGTTAAGATTTTGCAGACTTGCCTCAATTACGCTTCATACCCCAGCCCAAACGCAGCCATATGTGAATGTGTCGGGCAGGTAAAAGTTCTACACTGGAAATGAGTAGGTGGAATAATGGCTCGAGTGCTCACAAAGACCTCAGTCATACATCAGTGGAATGCTGACTGCGCCAATTAGGCTCCTTCACGAGTTATACCAGCTTTGAAATGAACCTTTGATGTATGTTTCCTGTGGGCACAAGCCTTCCCATAGTGTTACCAAAACACAAATCACCTATTTGAGAGTCTGTGGTTTGGGGGACTATGGCTGTAGGGTTAGGCAGCTGTGATTTATATATTTATTTTAATGATCTTTGCTGTAATCCTACACCGTGGAACTTTGTCTGCTACACCTGGGAACCACGTGTCTCCTCCCTGCTTTACTGGCGAGCTGAAAAGGCTGTAAACGAGTGATCAAAAGCGGCGCCAGTGGGTGGAAAGGTAGCTCCCTCCATTTTACCGCCGTTCTGGTAACAAATCAAAACCCCCTGTATTGTTTGCGTGGATTGAAACGCTCAGCTCAACAAGGCAGTTTTTTATTTACGTGGCACTAGCTTAGCATACAGTATCACCAAAACCAGTGCAAAGCCTTTTGTTAATTTTCACAGGTGCTTCTATTTACTGCATAAGTGCTTGAAATTTTCAGTCTGCTTCCTTTCTTGCTGTGCTGCCGTTTGACCCATATCTGCTCTAGATGAAGGCATATGGCTGGTTTTTATGCATCACTCCCACCTGTTTTTGGCTTTTTAATGCTCATTTTGATTGAAATGCTCCTAGTTTTAGATGAATTTATATTGAAGTTTTTGCTGGTAATTTCCTGTTTGTAAAAAAATATCGTCTGAAGGATTTGTTTATTTTTTTTTCTTCTCCGGCAAATGTGATTCAATGTACATATATAGTTAAATGTATAAATTGTTGCTGTTAGTGGTCATAATGGTTTTGGTCCATTTTAAAATTAAGCAGGACTCCATTGTGTGGGGTGAATATCGCTTTGGCTCGGGGAGATTGTTCTTGTCACTGTCGATATAAGGTGCTGTGAATAACTCCTTGACTCCTTGATCTACAGGGTGGGCCATTTATATGGATACACCTTAATAATCCAACACAATGGGCAGCACATTGAACACATTTTA
>JABFEB020000033.1:6851080-6874533 GCA_019775895.2 Stomatorhinus ivindoensis | reverse complement strand
TAGCAGCGGATCACGGCTTGTGTTGACCTGTGCTAACCGCCAGCTTTCTAGCAGCGGATCACGGCTTGTGTTGACCTTACACGGCTCCTCCTCCTTCCCCACCTCTTCGATACGGACACTCTGCGCAGGATGGATTTTCCTGTGCTGACTTCTGCTTCTTCAGACCACCTCAGGCTACAAGGCAGGAACAAACAGATGAGTTGCAGTGGCTGTTTGATATCTTTACTGGGGGGTGTGTTACCCTTCCATTATTTTGCTCAGCTCCTGCCTTATATCTCGCCATTGGGTAAGGAGGCAGCCTGTCATTCTGGGGTGTGAGGACATATTGGGGTTGGGGTTGAGTGATGCAGTATTCCTGAAAATCCCAGGTGCTTCCTGTTTGTGACATTAATCACATGATCTGGTCATGACAGTAAGCCAAGGAGGCTAAAAATGACAAGTACACAGTTGTTCATTTTCAAATGAATGTCACTGCAGGTACTGTCACGTTGCGGGTGCAGCGTGCCTGGTTGCAAGCAGCGTAGAGCAGGGACGACGAGGAAGCAGGCAGATTCAGGGAAAACGGGATTTAATGAGCAGAAGACACGGGGTAAACGCTACTACACATCACAATGACTGATCTGGGGATATGAACTCAGACGTGGACTAAATACAAAAGACTAACAGGGAACTAACAGGAAACAGAGGATCACAATCAGACGGGTGGACTCCAGGTGGTTTCAATCAGGGTTTGCACACGAGGAGCAAGGGGGGCGTGGCACACACGAGGCTCGAACGGATGGAGTGTGACAGGTACAATTTTATTAATATGACTTCGTTGTTTCTGGCAACTCTCTGTTTTGGAGAGGGCATGATATCCAGAAGATTCTCCAACTTCTCTTCACATATGTGAACCACCTTCTCTTGCTGAAGTTCCTCTCTGCCCGCATCCCCATCTGCCATCTTTTGCATCTGTGTGTCTTTGGCAACTCTCCACTGCCGCCTTGTATGAGTGGTAAAATGGACTGTTACTCAGACTTGTTTAGACAGGGACCAACTGATTCTGGGAAACCTCGTAAACGATTAACATTTGTGTTTACGACGAGGTTAGCCTTGGAGGGGGCCAGCTGGTGTGTGGTCTTCTGATTGCAGTTTTTTTTTTTATGTCAACATTAGGGTTAACAGTGATGTTTATCACGGAGGTCCTTTAAATGAAAATGGTAGGACGTAAAACTGAAACGGTGTCATTTTTATTAAAAGATCACAGCTTGCGCAAAAAGGCTAGTAGCCCTTTGAATGGCGTGCTCTGAAAGTTCCCCACGCCGATTAGACACAGAGACGTGTCCTAACTCGCCAGCAGCAATTAGGCATGCGTGCGAGGTGCCAGGAATGTGGCACCACTAAGACGGCCCCTGCATTGGGGCTGGGGCTCCGGGGAGCCACACGACCCAGCCCAGCGATAAGCGCTCTCTTTCCATTATCACACCTCCGAGGTTGTATCTGGAGGTCGTTTGGAGTTACACTCGCTACAAGCTCGGATCTGCTTTGCCTGGGCGCGGTTTGTGGAGGGAGGGATTGGGGCATGGTATGTCGGGGGGGGGGCGCTACCCATGTTGTGCTTCTGGCGTGCGGAAGCTGTAGATGGGTGTGCTTTCGCTTCCATCTGGGAGAAAGGGGGAGGGACAACCAGTGTCCTGCTTCCCCCCTTCAATCCAACAGACTCCAGCAACCTTCCGAGTCAGCATTTCTTTATTATTATTCTATTTTAGGCTAACCCTTCTCCTGCCGCCTGATTGGCTGCATTTATTGCATTAGTCGACTCAGTTGTGATCGAGAAATGTTTCATTTGAAGTCGGCCCTCCCATCTAACCTGGACTCCTTCAGAATATTAGAGGTTTTTCCAGACGGGAACCAAGGACAAATTATCACCCCCCCCCCCACCCCTTCCCAAGTTGTCAAGCGGAGGGGGTGGCGAAAGGTGGTCAAGTTGTCTGGTGAATTTGGGTCGGCACTTGCATGTCAAGGAAAATATTGGTCGTGAGTCTAAACCATCTGAGATGCACTGATGTAGGGTCTCGCTAAATCGGCACCTCCTCAGAAGACGGTGCCCCCCACAGCCCCCGTTCCCCTAATCGGCTTACCAGCACTGCGTATTCCCCAGAGGGCAAAGATCTCACACTTTCAGTCTTACCATTTTCACTGGTATCTGTTTCCAAAGGTCAGGGGAAACTATTTTGGAGGGTCTCTATATATCACCCCATGAGCAATGTGCTTACAGGTGGGGGTAACGCTGTATTATACAGCACACTTTCTACTGTTTTTGCCCCGGGCAGTCTGCAGTCCTGGATGATCTTTTTGGACTCCTGTACTGAACTCAATTGATTTACACTCTTCTTTCATGTCCTGGTTTGTTAGATGGGCCAAATGGTTAATTATCTTACAGTTTTTAAAGGATGGGACTTGAGTGCTTGGGCCTCCGGGTTCAAACACAAGGAAGCGCTTCTGATGTATCGTCCTTTTAAAATATCATTAATCTGGGCTTTCCTGTGGATATGCTGAGATTTATAAAAGAGAACTTAATGCTATAATGATGATTCTTATCATCAGTACATGCTGGGTGAGTGTAATGAATTTTATGGATATTTCATCGAAAGTTCACAGGACAACAATGGAAACTGGGTTCCTTTGCCGGTTTCAGGATCAGAATCAGGTTCGTTGGCCAAAAATATTCACACACACAGGGGATTGTTCTGTTGTAGTCAGTGGCTGTCTAACGTAGAGTAAATACCAGTGTTGGTTGTTAAGTCCATGTACCAGCTTTACGTAATCAATCTAAAATAAATGCAATCTGTTACAGTTACTGAGAAAAAAAAAACATGTAATTGAATTACAGTAGCTAATTGAAATTAGTTGGTAATTCCAAAATCACAACCGAATATATTGTTTTGGTAAAAAGCTTATATGTAGAATATAACATTCATTTTACCGCTTTGCATCTTTTCAGCAAGCAGAAATGCATATTTCGGCATATTTCCAGACAGTATGGATCAGCACAGCCAATGGGCCTTCACAGCTTTATTACACAGTTTAAATCATTTGTTAGAAAAGCAATCAGAAAGTACTAAAATGTAATAAGCTACTTTAATGAAGCAGTCACAGTAGTTACATTACTTATTAGATTGTTGACAGGGTAACTCGTAATCTGTAGCCTATTACATTTCGAAAGTAACTCTCCCGACGTACAGAGTTAACAAAAAAAAAGGTGACATATGGTCGTAGGGTCGACATACAGTGTAGATGTGAGGTTGACAAATGTATAAAAAGTGCAAGAGTGCATGTCTGTGGAAGGAATGCTTTAGTAAACACATATGTACAAAACGATACAAGTTCAGTGAGTTATTGACAACAATGAGGTATTGTTTGTTAGGGGCTGTTTCTGGGAGTGCTGTTAGTGCAGGGGGTGAAAATCCCGTCCGGTTCACGAAAGAAGACAACGTACTGCAACTGATTGCAAGGACTCGACTGACAGCTGCTGGTAGCTGATGTCGCTTTCGGTTTGTGAGCGAACCTTTGAATCCCTCCGCAGATGCGTATGGGATCTGGCCCAGTGCTGGTAAGCGTAGCTGGTGCAGGTGCTGTCCGAGTGTAATGTCACCCCAGGTGGTGCTTGAACCCTGACCAAAACCATCTCTGCTTCCAGGTCCCCTGCCGCCGAGGCCGTGAGCGCCTCCCTCAGGTCTGAGGAGTAGCAGCACCTCGACGTCCATGGCCCTCGTTGCGGGACGAGCTGCGTCTCTCCGCCTGCTCCTGCAGGGCATGCTGGTCCTGTGGCTCAGGGGCGCCACCTGCAGGGAGCATGGCTGGATGGCGGACTCGTCGTGTCACTGGGCTGGACATCCCATCGTGTCACACACAGGTACTCTGCCATGGTTACGTCTGTGAGACATCTGAAGTATAGCATGTTATTAAAAACACAGCAAACTAACTATACTTTTCCAAATCATTTCAAATGTTACGCTTCTTGATATTGTATAGAACATGGTGTTCATAATACCTTCATTGTAGAACCCTGCCCAGAACGAAGACCCTCAGAATTCCTGAGGTCTCACCTTCGCAGAATTTTTTGCCCTACCTGTATTGCTATTAACTGTATTTATTAGATTTACCGAAGGGGGGAAAAAACATATTTTTCATCCTAAATAGGATAAGTGGGCATAGAAGATGGATGGATGGATGGATGATATCCATATTAGACTTCAATGGTCTACTTGAGGAAATGTAAAAAAAATGAGTCCAATGCTCTACAACTATGACTGGGGAAGGGTTTGAGCGGACGGCAGGTCCGGGGCTGGTAGTAGCTTTGTCTTCTGCTGGGGTCCTTCTGATTATTACAGCTTGCATCTGCTCTGCATGTGTGTATGTTTCAGGTTAAACCTGCAGTCCAGAGACATACGGTTAAGCGAAATTAACTTTCTAATTTCCCTGTATTATGTGTGTGTGTGTAAGTTCCCGGCCCCTTGGTCACCCTCATCAGGAAAAGTGTTTTGAAGATGCATGTATTGGTTTTGTAACTTGAAAAAAAACCGACAGGACTTCAGTGATTTGTGGAAACAGGAGGTATCTGTATTAGGTGTGGGGTCATGGGCAAGGTGAAGCTGAGATTACACACCTTCTCCTTGGCCAGCTGGTCAAAGGTGCAGCTACCTCATCCCTCTCTGTAAAAGCCTGTAAGCCACAGTGGCTTCTTGAGGGGAGGGGCACCTTTGGTGACGAGGCCCCCGCTGTTGTTTGTGACCGGCGATGACTGAGGATCCTGAACATCACAGAAGAGCGGCGGTGTTTTGATATCGAGCAGAAGAATGGGAGCCACGCTCTCTGGGGGACCCCCCCCCCCCCCCAGTGGCCCTTCCCAGCCGCTTCATGACAGCGGTGACTTTTCATTCTGATAGCATGGGACACATTTCAAAATCTCATTTTGGCTCCCAGCAAAGCCGGTTTATAGGGGTTCCCAGTTCAGCAGAGGCCCGGGTTTTGGCAAGTCAGAAGCGGGCCGCCAGTCTGACAGAACCTTTGTCTGCATCGGCGTCATCCGCACTTGATGAAATAACAGACGTGTGGTTGTGTCCATATTTGTTCTGGGATTGTGCTGCCTGCATTGAGAGGAAATGAATATTGAATCAAAGGCGGATGTGCATTTCATGGGTCTTCTGCTGACTCAAGTTTATTTACTTGCATCGAGTCATATGTTTGTTTCCTGTTTCCTGCCACCATTGATGCTCTGAGGGATACAAAACACTTGTTTGTTTGTCATGACAAAACCAACCTGGCATGCAGTGGACAGTCAGGCCAGCTGTACTTTGTATGAAAAATGTGAAACGTTAATGCCTACAAAAATAAAAATGTCTCTCAGTTCGGGGAGATGCAGTGTCCTCTAGATTCTGCCTATTTTCCCCAGTGATTCTGTTTAATGTGGTAATGGAGAGCATTGTGCATGTAGTCTATTTCGATAAAATATGTTGAGCTTTAGGGACAGACCCATCAGTATTGCAGTGAGATGGCTTGTCTGCTCTCTCACCGCCTGCTTGCAGGGAATCAGTTCTGCTGGCCATTCAGATGAAAGCTTGCCATCTCAACCAGAGGCCGACGCAGATGCGATCATACCAACCTACCAGGTCATATGAGGAAGGAAATGGGAACGTTATGGACCTAGAGTTCGAGGCCTAGCCTCAGAGGACTTCAGGGATCTTCATAACACTGAGAAAGGAAATAAATCCTGCATTTTTTTGATTGTTTTTTTTTTTTTTTTTTGCTTGGTTTATTTCCCAACTTGACCGCTTTAAGTTCTAGTCGCTGTGCATCCCATCAGGATCATTAATTAGTCGCTTTCACATGCTTCTGCATATAAAATGCACATGAATTTTTATGACCTGTATTATTTAAAGTAAGTTGCCCCCCCCCCCCTCCCCCCAGCCTGATATCCCCCTGTGGTCTTGTGCAAGTGAGCAATTCAGACAAATGCAAATGTGTTAAATTGATTAGCCAGGCGGCAGCTGTCAGCGCTGGACAGGCAGTGCCCTTGTAAGTTGAGTGTCTATCGAGTGACATTGACTCCATGTGTAAACAGAAGCTGTTTTGGAAGGGAAAGACTGTCGCTGCTTCTGCGCGGACAACGGCAGCGCAAGACCAGTGAAGCGGAATTAATGGGTATACAGTACACACAGTCAAAATAAAATAAATCTACCCTAATTAAGCAGTGACAGGCGTGAAGTGAACTCGAGGTGGGACACGAAACACGCGAACGTAAGTCTGCCGCCGGAGTTAGAGCGAGTCCATATGCCACTTTGCTCAGAAGTCCTGCAAACTGTCGATGTGCTATGCACAGAGTGGACCGCAACGATAAGAACTTTATTGATCCCAATGATGGGAAATTTCTTTGTCCTGTGTTGTAAAAGGGAGAAATGCGACAAAGGAAAACTTCAGTATAAATGAATGAATGAAAGTTACATTGTATTTAACGCTTTTCAAGACACCCGAAGCACTTTGCAGAAACAACAGGAAGCCACATCAGCCGCTGGCACTGTGTAAGACCCACCTGAGCGATGTGGCGGCAGCCGTTCTGCGCCAGTCCGCTCACCACACAGTCGCTAAGGTGGTGAAGGGGCAGGAGGGAATTCACCAGTTAGGTACAGGGGATGATTAGGAGGCCAGATCTGATAGGGTCACATTGACCAGGTCATCAGGGTACCATCCCTACTCAACAAAAACAGAATTAAAAAAATATATAAATGAGTGAAGTCAACAAGTAAATACGACTTGCAAGCTAAAATAAAAAATGCTTGGAAGCTACTGGAAAGGCTGCTATCTTGTAAAAAAATAAAAATAAAACGTTCAGGATAACCTCTGGCAACGTGGGAATCTTCAGCGCTTAGTGGGGTGAGGCTGCTGGAGGAGGATGGCATTCCCTCGCTTCAGCTCAGAATCCCTGCCGGGCTGCGGGCTGACCCGCCCGGCCAGAGTGCCGGCCCGTTTGGGCTTTCCGGCTCTCCTCACCCCAGGTGCTACGGTAGGAATCGGCTCCGGCCGGCACCTTCTCTCTGGAGCCGGCAGGGTGGCGCCAAGTGGGAGGTATTTGAACGAAATTGCCTGGCAGATATGGTAAATCGGGATGAGAATGGGTTTCTAACCTAAAACTGTAATAATATGAGCAAGTGATCTAGGAGCCTAAAAAATAATCCATAAAATCAGTGACTCGTTTTCATTATGACAGAAATTACATTTTATTGTGTAATTAAACGTGTCTTCTAGAATTTCTCTTCATTGTGGGCTATTTATTTTTGTATTAGTATTAGTATTGTATTTTGTATTAGTAGTGTTATATTTTCCATTTTTCATTTCTCATTCTGATTTTACCTGCACAGTACTGAGGTTATGATTTGTAACAGGATTTGTTTACGTTTTCTTAACGAGATTTTTGTGCTGGATGTGTTTTAGCTGAGTCTCTTGCCTCTGACACTTTCTGATTGGTCTTCAGCTGAGTAGCGTCACAAAATATTTGTACATTTTTCCAAATCCAACAAATGATGCATCGAGGAAAAGAAATGCTGCTGAAGTCCAGATTAGCCAGCTTGAAGTGCCATTTTGATGTTTCCCTCATAGTAGAGTTGAAACTTCAGTCAATGATCAAGCTTTGAGCCTGGACTTGACAGGAACTCCGTTCGCCGGTAGGTTTGAGGTCCCTGAAGGCTTGGTAGTGGTGATTCTGCAGTGGAATGTGTTCCTGGGAAGCTCTCGATGCTACATCTACATTTATTTATTTAGCCAGCACTTTTATCCAAAACAACATACAGTTGAGAGAGCAGGGTTGGCCAATCTCTGGAGAAATTAGGGTTAAGCACCTTTACTCGTGGGGGCTCGAAGGTGAAATCGCTCTCCCAAGCACAGGATTTGAACTGCGGACCTTGTTATTGCGTGCATAGAGTCCGAAGCCCCAGAGCCACAAGCCAGCCCCGATGCAGTGAGACCTCTCCTTTCATGCGCTAGTGTTCCCTGGGCCAACTGTGACTGAATGGCCTGCTAATTAGTTAGAAAATTGGACAAAAGAAGGCATAAACACACTGGTATGTCAGCTTCTGTTATCAGGAGCTCTGGAAGAGGGAGACAAAGGCAACCTTAATTGACCATCCGAGTTAAGTTTTATTTCTTTTTTATTAATCGCTTAAATATACCCAATTTCTCTTATTTGCGTCTTTGCCACTCCCAGCTGTTCCATTCGCAAGCCTACTTGCCTGGCTGCTTAAAGAACAAGAGACGGCCACCATTTCTCTCTGTTGTGGCGAATCTGCTTATTTAACCTTAATTCTTTTATCTGCCATGCTGCCACGGGCCGTTGTCTGTAAACCCTCCGGTGGCTGGTTCCTGCTAACTTCTTGCTTATTGCTTTCTCAAGTATCTTCTTGCTCAGTTCTTCTTTGTTCTGCATTTAAAGCCCGGAACACACCAGACTGTTTTTTTTTTTGGCCGTAGAAAGCTGCTGGGCTGCTGGTGAAAGACGGTGACGGCTGACGGCCTGTCGGGCTGGTGTTCGTGACGCGGTCGGATACGGTTGGTCACCGTCGATGCTGTTTGGGCGGAATGAGCATGGTGAATTGACCTTGAAGCTAGTTGGCGAAACTGAATTCTCTAATTGGGCTGTGTGTCAACCATCACCTCTAGTCGTACCGGTGTGTTCCAGCATAAATTTTTTCCCAGTTGTTGGTCGGCCTTGGTCGTGTGCTAGTTTTTTGCTGTTGGCTTAATGTGCGACCAGCTTAGTGATTTGCAGAGTGAGTCCTGCCAATACCTTGTAAGTGTTGGGCTTCCCAGTTCTTTCCCTATTACATTATGTATGCAGGTCTGCATCGTTCTTTGACTGATTTAGGTGTTATTCATAAAATACAAAGAAAATTTTGTTTTGTATTTGTTCCACATAGAGTTTTTATGTAGCATTTTATGGTATTTATGTAAATATGCTTTTGTTCTGTTGATGATCGACAAATATTTTTTCCCCTTTTTTGTTGTAAGCAAATGTTTTTTGGATAAGTATGCTTAATGCTGTACTTTTTCTAAATTTAAATAGCTTAAAGTATCTGAGCAATGGCAATGGTGTGGAATGTATATTTTAGTCTTTGAGCTTAGAGCTTAGAAGATTGTGGTGCCCATCTCTCATCTTGACTTTACCAAAATGAGCATTTACAGCAGCCGGAGTCCTCCCTTCTCCCACATAACAATCACGAAAACGTGACAAGGACCAACTCATTGAGTATATTTAGAATGTATGTCTGGAACCACTTTTCTCAGATGAAATAGCCTAAGTCCCTCCTCTGCTTTACCTCCTGCCATTAGTTATGACATATGTGATGTCTTAGAACGTACAAGTTGTCTGCAAAAACATAATTAAAAGTTGTGCTAACAGTTGGTCTTTTTATGTTCTCTCAAAGCCTTGTGTAAATATTTGAGATGTTTTACTTGTGCTCTTTCAAATTGAGTTGAAACCTTGCAAACCGCCACGTGAATTAAGCAGCCAGGTTGCAGTAGGGCAGCTCTGGTTCCGGTGAAGTGTTTTTTGGCTGCTTTCCCATGCATTGATGGCCGGCTCAGGAATGCCTGGTCCTAAGCTGCACCAAGCTTCCCGAAATAGGGTCCGGTTTGTGGTGTTCAGGTGTTGATGGCTCTGCGGCGCCTCACGCTAGCACTCTGAGAATTCAGAGAACAGATGTCACTGATCTAAACAGTGCACTTAATAAATCTCTCTGCGTTGTAAATATTGATGTATGACGCTCGTGTCACTTTGAGCTGCTGTCGAGCACGTTGTGTGGTGATAGTTAGCTATTATTAGCTATTATTATTGCGCCGACACTCCTACAATCGCTAATTTGATGGTCTAGTTTAATAATTAGCACTGCTATTCAGTCGCATAATTTGGGACTTGAAGCTAATCAAAGAGGAATTGGTCCCTTTGATGTCATCTGTGACTGGTGCGTGACTGTGGCCTGCGATTGGTTGGTGCCCCATCCTGGATTGTTCCCTGCCATGTGCCCTTAGTGTCCAGGATAGGCTCCAGACCCCCCGTGACCCTGAATAGGACAAGTAGTTTTATAAATGATGGATGGATGACTGGGCGGGCATCATCTGTGGAGCTTATACAGTTAACCAAAATGCTGATTGTTGCTGAATTAGTAGTTTACCCCTTTTGGTGTAAGCCTGGTTTCTCACATGGGCCAGAATTTGCCATGAACCAAAATTAGACTTGTTAACATTCAAACGTCATCGCCTTCTCAGTCAATTTCAAGCGCATTTTCAAAATAGTTTTTTTTTTCAGGCCTTTGGAAAAAGATTTGCTGCGAATTGCTATGAAGCTCAGCGAAAACACAATAAATCCCAGCGCCTGCCCCTCATTCGCCTAAAAGCTGAATGCTTATCTAAAGCAGGGGGGTTTCCTGATGGGATTTGGAAGATTTATGGAGGGAAGGCTCTCTAACTCAAGCTGGGTTTTCCTTTGGGGTTCCTTCTGCATTTGTATACTCCCAATCCTTTCCTCAACTTGAAAAATGGCCCCATCTCTTGCAATGGGAAATAAATCCAAAGATTATTTTGGTTTTGCATTTCGAGGAGTCATCGGGCAACGTGAGTTATCTTGTTGTAATCACTCAGTGATTTCATGAATATTAATATCGTGATTTTCGTGAAACATCATTGGCCCTAAACCCAAGGACATTACGCATGAAGGTCCAGCGTTACCAACTCGCGTATATCAATGCACTAAATACTTTAGTGAATGAACAAGTGTGGCGATGGATGGCTTCTGGCAGGTGAAGAAAAATCAGTGTAATTAAGCACTGTGACATGACTGCCATTAACAAGGATTAGAAAACTTGTAAACTATGTATATACATATTGCACATGTGCATATATGAGATGTCATGCATATCCAAACAAAATAATTTTTGCAAAGAATTTTCAGGCATAATTTCAATTTATATATGAAATATTATATGGACCAAAACCAAATTACACAACATTAAACTTTGGCCCATTTATCTATTTTTTGCCCAGAAGTGTACAGCTTATTCAGTGCAGCGGCAGTTTGTGGTTCAGCAGGTTAAGACTGATCTGGTCACCAGTTCGAATTCCATGGCCTACAGAATAGTGACATTGCCATTGGACCTTTGAGCAAGGCCCTTAACCCCCCCCGAAAAATGCACCCAGATAAATGACCGTACACTCTGACCCCTAAGCTATGCTCTTACCTGTATATGTGCATGTGTGTCTCAAAGGAGAGCAAGACAAGATATTCGGAAACTAAAGAATTTCAGTTTACCTGCACCCGTACTTGTACACAATGAAGAATGAAAGTATTATTTGAATTTTTGTTTCATTTTTTAAAATTTTATTTTAGCCTGGAGCCTGTCTCAGGAAGGCCAGAGGGTGCAAAGACTTATGAAAGAAACCTAACATGAGTAGAGAGACAGACTATGGCAGTGTTTCCCAAGTCCGGTTCTTGGCGACCCACAGTCGGTTCATTTTTTTGCTCCCTCCAATCTCCCTGCCAGACAGCCCACGCGTTTGCTCGGGAGCTGGGAGGAAGCAAAAACGTGGTCTGTCTGTGAGTCCCTAAGTCCAACAGAGGAGACCCGAGCAGACAAAATCGATATGATCATTTTAAGTTGAATTTAATCAAGGTGATTTTTGGCATGGAAAAATCATTAATATTTCTCTGTTGGGTAAAAATGTGCTTCACAATACCTGATCCCTGGCAGCGCCCAAACAGCCTCAGCATGGTCCTGGTACCTCTCCACATGCCCTTTGTGTTCTTGTTAAAGTGTCCATTCATTTAGTTTTATTCATTGTGTTTTCTGCTTTCCTCCCGACATGCAGAGATCGAGCCATGGATCCACAGGTTCAGGAAAGAGGGGGTCGTGGGTTATTCCCAGCTGACCTTTGACCCGGGACAAAAGGAGCTGATTGTGGGAGCCAGGTAAAGCATTCCCCCACCCCCAGAAAAATGAACAAATTAGAAGTCTGCTTTACTGCGTTTAGTGTGTATGAATTTCAAGTAGTTTTGTACAGAAATGGTTAAATGTTCTAAATGTGAACAAGCGTAAAAAGTCAGTTCTCTGTACAGTGTTACCTGAGGTGGGGAATAGTAAATGAGTTTTATGCGAGCAGGTTTCGGAGATTAAGGCTTTGCTGGAATGATCCTCTCTCTAGACTATCCTGGTCTGAATATCTGAATATTTCATGCGTATTGAAATTAAGCACTGTCAAATTTTACTGCCTTTCAAAGTTAGCCAGCATTACAGCTTACAGCAGTTAGTTGTGCTGAATATTCTTTTTATATGTCAATTTAACTCGATACAGTGTTATTCAGTTCTATGTTTATTTTTTCAAATTAATTCACTGATATTAATATCCTAATGTAAGCCCAATGTGGGAACTTGCTAGTTGATATTACATATGGACAAATATATATATATATTGAATAGTTGAAAATGGAAAAGGCAACCTTAATTAACCACCACTAAAATTAATACTGGCACATGAATGAATGAATGCACCAGAAATGTTCTTGTTTACAAATGTGCTGTCAGTTAAGGATAAAAAGATAATATTGACTGTTGAAACAGAGCTGTTGTAAATAGCCTGTCAGGGAACAAGGAATAAGAGAGACATGCGTAATATCCTGGGGTGACTATAAAGGTCTTAGAAGGTATTGCCAGAGGCATTCTGTCACGTTGGCATGCAAGGATAACGCTCATCATATACCAGCTGACATGTAATGAATTTTTCTCTAGTAAGCGCTCAAAGAGGGTTATGCAGAAAAAAGAATGATAATTCCTACTGTTCTGATGGTGGACCTCACAATGTGGCTCTGTTGTGAGAACAAGCTGCGTGTGGTTTAAGGGTTGAGGTAAACACCCTTTCTTTGAGTTTATTTTTGTGTCTGAAGTGCAATTGCAGTAAAGCGCGCCTATTTGTTCATCAGGAGAAAAGTACGAATACATAATCAAAATGTGCAGCCCAACTGCCTATTTTTCATTTTCTCCCTGGTGGCTTCGCAGTCAATTTCACAAAAGGATTTTTGAAGTTTTGAAAGTTGGTACCACCTTTAGTTAATTTAAGTAGTTAATTTATTTATAGGCCAAACTTTTTTCCTCTAGGAGTGCCCGTTTCCTATCTTTAATCTCTGACCTATCTAACCTGACGCCTCATACAGAAACACTACTTTGCATAGAGCAGTGCACCTACTATCACAGACTGGATTGAAATGTGGAATTTATGGGCCAGTACATTTTTCGACTAAAGTGCTTCTGAAAGATGCGATTTGAACACGAGGAAATTGGCAAAAATGAGGAAGAAACAGTGAAAAGTAACTTTCAACAAATTTCTCTGTGCAGGTTGATGCTTCCAGATACATGTTCATTTGTCTGAATGATAAACCCCAGACACTTTCCCATAGAAGAAGAAATCCTGCGTTTTGCTTTTCTAGATGGAAAGTTTAGGAACAGAATTGTTTTTCTGCAGTGCACAATGGCAAATCCGCAGATTTATGAAATAGAATAGTGGAATTTCATTCATCTGCTTATCCCGTCTTGTTCTCCATGAGACATACAGACAGATGACAGCAAGCTTGGGGGGGGTCACGGCCAGACTTGGGAAATTCTGATCCAGAGAGTATAAGTCCAGACCGGGATTTTGTTTCAACCAATCAATTAAATACTCTTTGACTGTGACTCCTTATGCTCAACTGGTTGATTGAATCAAAATCCCAGTCTGGACTCTTACTTTCTGGACCTGAATTACCCAACTCTGGTCACGGCATAGGGGCAGCCAACACAGGGCATCTCTGGGCCTTGTATCCGTCTGCTGGCCCTAGGATTCAAACACAGGACCTGCCTGCCTTCTGTTCACAGCCACAGCATCCTAACCTGCCCTCTGAAAGCGCCACACTCCACCACCTGAACAGGGGCTTGAACCCATGACCCTCAGATTAACATCTGATGCTCTAGCGACTGAGCTGCCAACCTCTTTGCATTAAACATTAGTGCTGTTTATCAGCAGTCGGCCTTTGCTGCCAGATCGCTGAGTGACCAGGCTCCCCTTGTGCTGTCAGCGTCATGTGACCTTACTGCAGTTGGACTTGACAGCCGTTGTCATGGCAAGGCGTAGGGGCATCCGATCGGAACAGCCCCCCCCCGCGTTCCGCCCGCAGCTGCTCTGCCTCACCTCAATCGGCACAGTTTTCTTGGGTGGGCGAGCTCACCCTGTCGCCCCCCAGATGGCATGTCCTCTGTTTTCTGGGGCATCAGGGGGGCATCCGGGCCAGGTGGTCCGACAGAGACAACCCAAGCAGACAAAATTGACATGTACATTTTTAGTTGAATTTAATGCAGACAAACTGGCATATGAAGATTGATGGGTAGAAAAAAAATACCAGAACTAGAGAAGGTGAAGAGAGCTTTGGATTTTACTTGAAAAGCTCACAAACAATGCATTTCCCTGGGGAAAACAAGACAAATGATTTAATTTGGGGTGGGGGGCGAAGGGGTGCGACACTGAATGCATTTGAATGGATACAGACTGTCATCACTGTTGTCATCCATTTTTATCAAACAGCACTTTAGTGAGCACCTGACTGTGGCCGGTGTCGCATTTCACTCTGGACAAGAGATCAATCTGGCCCAATGCTTTCTGATTTCCCTGATACTGGCGACGAAGCAGAGGGGATGCCGTACGAGGGCTTCGGAGCAGCGAAAATACGCTCTTAAAGTAAAACCTGAACAATAGCGAAATCTTCAGACTTTAAACACGGCTTGTTTTCTTGTGCATTAGCCTGATTATGAAGGACTCATTTACAAAGATGACAAAATACACTACAGTGAGCCCCCGCTATATTGCGGTTCAGCTTTCGCACCCCCGCTATTTCGCGGATTTTTCCCCGACGCGTCACAGTTCTCTGCGTATCGCGTACCTTGCTTACGATCCGATACTTTTCATTTTGTTTTAAGCCCTACGGAGCTTTTAAGCCCTACCAAGAAGGTGAAACCGCTGGATATGCTTCAGGAAGGAAAGCGTTACGCGGACGTCGCTCGCCAATATGGCTTGAATGAATCGACGGTACGATATATCAAGTAGGATGAAAAGAATATAAGAGCCACCGCATCACTTTCCTTTAGTCAAACAGGAAAGAGGAATGCCTCATAATAAAGCCATCGTTAAAATGGAATCACATTTTATTATTATTATTATAATTATTATTATTATTATTATTATTATTATTATCATGTTACCCATATCCTTAGCCCGACATCCATGTATTTTAAAGTTTAAACTATAAAAAATGTTTATTTATATGGTCTTTCTATATTGCAGATATTTAGCTATCGCTGATGGGTCTGGAAGGCGTTCTCCGCGATAGGCGGGGGGGATCACTGTACACCTCAATACGATTTTGTGTAAAAATAACATGATAAAAAAAACACAAACATGGTATTTGTGCTTGGAAAATTGTTCAAAAAAATACGATTCTGTTCTTGTTTGAACATGGTAGTCTGAGATTTATGTATATAACATGCAGCATATTAAACAAGGATGGGAGTAGCATTTTTATTTGTATTCACATGTGGCAGGTTTCTAATTAAGCACTGATATTGATTTTCAGTGCATGTTTACCTCAGAGGAAGCACATTTCCCCGATAGTGTCACAGTTACTCATCCAGATAAGCACTCCCTGAATCTTCAGTGCTCTTTGGGATGTTATGGCACTCGTGGTTTTCTTGTAAGTCTCAGTTCAGTTTTATCGGATAATATTTTTTGATGTCTCTGACAAAGGCAGATTTCCACAGCACAGCGCAAGGTAGACCAATCTAAGTGTAGTCTTAGAATCACACACCTGTATTTAACCACGCTCAGTGCACACAGATTAGTGTTAATATATGATGACGGATAATATCCTCATCCCTTAGACAGTTGAATGCATCAAACAAATTTAATTTGCGTTTAGCTGTCACATGAAATTGCTTCTGGCTCTTTTCCGATTTGAGCCGCATGCCTTCAGAACATCCTACAACACTTTTCACGCACTGTGTCGCTACAGGGAAATTCAGTATATAATAGGTCCCTGGTCACTTTGGTCTGATCTGTCCAGCTGGGCACTGCCTGACCACTTGATCCGTGACCCTTCATGTCAAGCTCTTGGTTTTGTTATTAAAGCTTATACAATTAGAATTTGAATTAACTATTGACTTCATGGACTGAAATTCTGCTGCATACAGCAGCAAGCAAGTTGAGCACGAACAAACATGCATTCAGTGCGAAAGATGAGGTGCAAGAGAGTATACAAGGTGCAAGAGAGTATACAAAGTGCAAGAGAGTATACAAGGTGCAAGAGAGTATACAAAGTGCAAGAGAGTATACAAGGTGCAAGAGAGTATACAAGGTGCAAGCGAGTATGCAAAGTGCAAGCAAAAAAAAGTCACGTAGTGCAAATTACACAATGCACTAATAGAATCCTGAGAACAGGATAATATAATATATGTTATTTGAAATAAATATTAAGTGGGGAAAAATACTGTTGGTGGGTGAATGGTGATAAGTGAACGGTGTGGACCCTTTGTAACCTGGCTTTACTAAGTACAATTAATTTTTTTAGCAGACGTTTTTATCCAAAGTGATGTACATTGGAATGTGGGGTCAAATGTTAGATGAAATTGCACCACTGTGGACTTGCTTTGGGGCCAAGTGGTGAAATCACTCTACTGACTCTTTGATTTAAAGTACTGACCTTCTGTTCACAAGCATGGTGCCCTAACCTGCCATGTCACACATTACTCACCCCCTCCAACGACGAATCCCAATGACGAAGGTGCAGGGGGTAGTTATTAAGTAGGAGCAGTAGGGTGGGGTCTTGAGTGCCCCGTCTCGCTCGCAGACCAGACGTGCTGCTCGAGGCCGCTGCTCCATCTGGGAGTGCCCCTGGGTCCCCCCTCCGCGACTCCCTCATCTCATCTCGCTTTTCCCTCTCGCTCGCTCTCTTGCGCTCTCTCTCTTCTCCTGCACGGTTACCTTGTCGCCCAGTCACGCGGCTCTCGAAAGTCCATAAGGTCCCTCCCGACCTGATCTGCCTCGCAAGTACTTTTGTTTGGCCTCCCAGAGAGGTGTGGTATGTCCCACAGGCCAGTAAACGTGTATGGGATTGCCCCAGTCCCTGCAGGCCGAACGGAAAATCACCGCGTTCCCTTGCTTCTCCCAGCTGTGCAGCTAGTGGGGATTATTATCGTATTATAAACATCAAAATGAATGTTTCAGTGGTGCTCATTACTATTGCAAAAAAACAAAACAAATCACAGCTATTTTGCATGTTTGCTCAATGTTTTCCAGAAATATTTATTTATTTGATCTGTTTTTATGTCTTCCCCCAGAAACCATCTCTTCAGGCTGCATTTGGAGGACCTTTCCATAATCCAGGTGTGTGCACCATCTGCCTGAGGTGGTGAGATGCCGGCACAGCATTTTCAGTGGCGTCACGAGCTGCCCGAAGCAGTTTGGTGCCGAGAGGAGTTTCACTGTGGGGGGAGAGTAGCATAGCACCTGTCACACCTCGGTCCCCTGCAAACATAAGGTGTCTCAAAGCCACAGATGTTACCTAAGCAGCTCGGATTGTGGTCAGCAGCATTCTGCAGGTTTTCTTTTACCTTAATATAATCCATCTGAACTGATGTCAGGTTCCCAAAATATATTATTGTTCTCATATGTACTATATTGACGTCAGTAAGTAAAAACGGTGAGAATTTATTTGCATTTGTTACTAGTATGAAATTTCAACTTGTAGTGATCAAAAATGTCTTTTGAAATGAGGTTTCTATCATTTTAAGTAAGAATGTCAGATAAATTTATGAGATATTTTTAATTATGTTTGTTTGTATTACAAAAAAACAGTGAAAGTGAAAAGCTGTCTTATTGATTCTTCTATGGATATGTGCACCTTCAGAATCAGCCATTTTATAAGCAAGTACACTCAATGACATCACTTACTGGAGAAGATGACGACCATGTCACTCTAAATGATAGCTTAGCAAGTGTCATTGTTCCTGCGTTTCTCTCAGAAGGATTGCTAACATTAATCACATGATGAAGTGGACAATACGCCACTATGCAGTATTAGACCTGCTACGATTGGTCAGAAGTCATGTGGGTGACGTGGCCTGCCAGCAGCCGGGGGGTGGGTGTCTCGCATTGGAATGTCGCACTCTTCCTTCCCTGGAATGTCTCTCAGGATTCACTGGCAAGTTTAATGGTGAGACCGCAGCGGTAGCAGTGCTCCGCAATGTCCCACAAATGCGCTGTAATATCACTGTCCTGCAGTTGAAAAGACCACAAAGGAGGAGTCTGGGTGCGTCTTTTTCGAACCCCTGCGATTTGCTGTGGGCTGGAGTCACAGCAAGCGAGAAAAGGCGACTTGTAGTCTGAGAAAATTTCCCAGTTCCACAACATGCCACATCAGCTGTTCCATCTCTGGAACCAGCTTATGCCAGGAAGAAATAAAAGCATTTATATGTGTACTGTAAATTCTGGGGAAATGTAAACATAAAGTTTCTGGGTTTTTCTGTTAAATTCGTTTTGGGCTTTGGAGGATTTGTGGATGTTTGTGATGGACAATAGTCAGGTTGGCTGGGTAAATAAAGCGTGTAACTTGGTCAGCCTCAGTTAATGCCTACACACGGTGTCTGCCCGCCTTCCTTCACTTTTGACTTCCTGCTGTTCTGGAAGGACATACTCTGGTAGCTAAGTACAGTATTGAAGCAGTTTTTGTGAACAACTTCTACTCCAACAAGCAAAAGTAAACAGTTTTCATGCTCATTCAATGCACTCAAAATCGTTTATGCCTGAGGCGGTTTTTAATACTGTTTTGAAGACTCATGTATATCAGCAGAACTTGATGGAAGTTTTATCCTTGAATTTATTTGTATCTTCAAAGCCTTTGGCGCACCCCAGAATCGATAGGAGTGCCTACAGGAAGGATGATTTAAAGGCCTTTGGGCTGTGTTTTCCCGACTCTGTATATTATCGAACTGTTCGCTGCATCTTTGCACGATGCTGGTCGCCCTGAATCACGAACAACAGCTGGCATTGATTAGCGGCAGTGATGCGCCACGGCACTGCGCCAGCGCCTCGCGGGTCCCTTGGAGGTACAGACGCAGCAGGCAGCCGGGACGCCCCACGTGCGGCAGTGACAGCATTGCCAAGCTTTTTGTTGGAGCGAGTATAAGTGCTGTCTTCATGGTGGAAGTATCACAGTTCTCTACAGTGACAGATGGCTAGTTTTTTCCATCAGTACTACTGATCAGGGATAAAAGACAAAGAAATGAAGTGTGGAGGCTCAGCAGCACCGCTTGGTTGTGGAGTTGAATCCCACCCCAGTGGTATGTGTGTGGGGTTTTGTACGTCCTCTTTTTGCTGTGTGGGCTTTTTCAGGTACTCTGGTTTCCACCCACAGTCCAAAGATGTGCCATTAGTTGAACTGCTGTGTCTGAATCACAGTGTGCGCCTGTGCATGTGTGTGTGTGAGGATAGATCATATTTAGGAACCAAATTTGTTTTTGGTCAGATAAACCCATACCACGATAAGTTGCTCGTGTGCTGCTCAGCAAGAACCCAGCACGAATTGACAGTATTTAATCAGTGAGATCCATGCGTCATGATCCTGTTTTATCATTTCCTCACATTTGAGGATACATACCTGCATTTGCATTATTCGACCTGTGATGCCTCATTTAATGTTCTCTCAGGAGTGGCCGAGAGCAGCCCAGGGCTGAGTGACCACCGGGACAACAACATCCGTTAGCATCTTTGTGGATCCCTATCAGACATACCCCCTGGTCTGCCACATGCTGAAGATCTTTCTATGGAAACAAATGGAATTGTTGAACATGCTAGCGGTTCCTTATTGTTTTGCATTTGCAAAGTCAATTTGAGTTTACTTTTTAAAATCTGAGTTATGAGGATATAGCAGATTTTCTCTCTCATTTTTGTTTATAAGACTTGTCCTGGAAAGTTATTTAAACACATTACTTAGAAATGAAACCAAAAGGTCAACAAAACAAGACATTTTACCCCCTTTATTCCAGAAAACCATTTGCTACATTTGTAATTCCTGCTTGACATCAAACTAATTATATGAGGTTTATCGATCAAACTGTCATTTGAGGGAGCAGTGTTCAAAACCTGAACACCAAAAACTCAAATGGGTGCTGAAATGGTTATTGTTTAAACATATTGATTTACTTATAGCCTGGCACTTTAGGAAATAATTACATTTGTGGAGGGGGATGGCAGATCTGTGGGGGAAAAAAGCATTTCTTCAGGAAATGCACTGCTTAACAAATGGGTATAAACATTCTGAGATGCTCACTCAAACACAGAATGTGCAAGGAATTCCTCATTTTGTGAGGACGTAGACTTTCAAATATGCCTTTCATTACATAGCAAAAACATCCAGCAAATAGAAAAATAACATTTAATTAATATGCCTGTTTTGAATCCTCCGGTCAGCACCTGACCCCTGCATCATTATGGGCTGCTGTAATTCTCTAGTTATGTCGTCTACCTTCACAAACAACGATGAAATTATGGGCCCTGGCTTCGCCAGCCATCATATCTGCTCCTCTGTTACCTCGTTTTATGTTTATTAGTTTATCTGTTGCAAAGTAAACATTTACGGCTTCAGTATAGCGTAGTTAAACCCGAGAAGATGAATAGATGGCAGAAATTTGGCTGACTGAGACTTGCGTATGTGTCTGCGAGGATTTTTGCTTGTGTCACGGTCGTGCAATATAAATGAGCTGAACCCAACCCTAGTATAGAAGCATTTGTTGTGGAGTAATAAACAAAGAATGCCATTTCACACACTGTGATCTCCCCCCCCCCCCACCCCGCCCAGCCCTCCGCCGATCACTGCAAAAAGCCTAGGGGCTAACATCCTTCCATTCGCGATTTTGACAATCTCCTGAAGAAATCTTCGGATACATAACCCTTGTTAAGAGGCTCTCATTAATATTCAGAAGCAGGCTGGCGGGTGCAAAGTAAGATATAATCTCCCCTAAGATGGGTCGTATTATAACCAAAGAAAGTAGCGCAGCCTCCTCCTGACGACGACTCTGCCGACGACCGGCAGGTAGGCAGTGGTGCAGAATGAATAAGCAGCGTGTCGGGCTCGAGCTGGTGGTAGCGGAAGGGGTCAAACGTCACCACGCTGCATGTCTGGAAATTAAATAGCGTTCAGTCTGGCGATGACAGCCGTATTTAATCCTGGCATTTAATAACTGCTAATGCCAAAGTCATGATGTGAATACGGGGTGGATTCTGAAGCTCACAATGGCTCTCGGTTGTTGTTCCCGCTCCCTCAGTGCCTGGCAACCGGGCGGCACGTGCTGCCAGTGGTGTCTGTCTGAGGCTAACAGTGCTAGCTGTGCCTGGCAGAGCTGATAAGTGCCTATAGTGATCCCTGAAGGGGTCACATGATCCGAGCCTCTGCCTGCTTGTTGGAGTGTGTTATGGGAGGCTAATTGCGGGAAAAACCCATTCCAGAGCTGGAGTGCAGACAAAAAACTGGCCCTGCCATCCCATCTGATTGGTCTCGGGGTACCGCTCACGGTTGACCAAGCTTGGCTGCGCTTTCCCAGAATGCACGGCTCCCCGATGAGTCATTACTCGGCACACTTGAGCTCATGGGCATTGATGAACCTTTTGAGGATTTCAGCATCGGCACCACCTCATGTTATCAATTTGAGTTAATACATTTCACTCCCAGGGGCCTTTTTAAGCTCCGTTTATAATGACGCGATTCTGGGATTCCATCAAATATGGAGAAATCGGTGCTTCAGAATCATATTAAAAAGGAGTTAAAGAGAGGAGAGCTTTTCCTTCTCTGCCGGGAGTCAGGAGGCAGCTGCAGGAATGTAAGGAGGACCTCCGCCTGCTTCCAGGCCAAGCCCTGAATGGAGACATTATAACAGGAGGTTCACTCGTGCCATTCAGACGCAGCAACAGCACTAATAACTGGGGAGCGGCGTCACTCTGCAAGAGTGAGATCAGCTGATGTACCGCCTCTATTACCCAGTTAAATGAACACAGGAGAAGTTCAAGGTGTTGAAAACCAATTTTCTCCGGAGCCTCAAAGGACCATTGGGAAGCGGGTCGAGTTCCCCGGAGGGCAAACGCTGGTGCGGCGCGGCGCAGACAAATTGCAAAGATGTTTCACCACCCCCGAGGGACACGGCGGTAATGAGCAGCGTTCTTGGTCCCCCTTACCTCGGCTGCCGTCGCCCCCTGTCCTCAGAGTGCGGGGTTGCGGGCTGTTTTTGGTCCAGGCTCTGATTCAGCACCCTCCCTGTCGGCACCTGTGAATTCGCACTCCTGCACTGGCGGGTGGTCGACCGGTGAAATTTTGCACTCTGAGCTAATTACTGCTGCAGCTTTTAAAATTAGCGGAGCTCCTGGAGGGCATTTTTAAGGCACTGTCTCCCAATCCCCTGAACCACACACTGCTCCAGCACTTAATTTAGCAAAGCGATGCACTATTGCAAAGGCAGGGTGACAGCAAGTAGGGGTTAAGGGCCTAAGAGTGAAATCGCTCTGCCGGACACAGGATTTGAATCAGCGACCTTCCAGTAACAGGCATGAAGTCCCCACCCACCAAACCACACACTGCCCCTCATTTCCAGAGTAAGACAGGTAAACCGCTTTGCGTTTCACTCCTGTGCATTGCGTTCAAAATTCTCTGGCAGTTTGAGTAATGTTCCCATATTGAGGGGGCCCAGTGCTGGAAACCTGAGTGATACTTTTGTATTTGTGGGCAATTTCTTTTTTAAATGATAATAAAAAAAAAAACTCAGTTTTGCTGTAGAGGGATTTGTAGCCATTAAAAAGGCGAAATTAGATTCTTGTTTTAAGTATTCATTAATTCCTTTTTTTTGGTGTCTTGATATTCCTTTGAATGGAAAAGGCTTTCGGATTCTTTATTCTTCGGTTTTCTATGTGGTATAAAGAGGACTGATAGCATAAAGTCCCGGTGCTGTTCTGCATTTCATTTTGTTTCCATCTCACAGTTACAGGCTAGCGGGGAAACAATTAGCAAGAGCTAATCAGCAGACGGCAGAGCGCTTCCGCTAATTCCCGCCGCCCGCTAATTGAATTGCATGGAATAACTCGGTCATTTAAATGCATGGAATGAGAAAAAAATTAATCGGCGGGACAATGGGCTAAATAACAGCAGTGGTGGCAGCGTCACAAGGAGCTGATCAGATAACATCCCTCTCCCCTGGTCTGTGGCAGTGCTTAGCGTTCAGCTAATCAGTTTCCTCCCCGTCTCCCGTAAACACAAGTTAATTGCTCGCCCCTCACGCATATAATTGGAGGAACGATTTTGGCCAGAGGGGGAT
>JABFEB020000033.1:6837529-6850980 GCA_019775895.2 Stomatorhinus ivindoensis | reverse complement strand
GTGTGTAACTCAGTAGGCTAGGCATCTGTACTTGGGTCTGGAAGGTTGTGAGTTTGAATCCCATAGATACCTTTGTAAACCCAGGTCTGTCTGTCTTAGAATGCTTGCTGGGTGCCTACCACTTTGTCCTGGGGGCGGTGTGTAACTCAGTAGGCTAGGCATCTGTACTTGGGTCTGGAAGGTTGTGAGTTTGAATCCCATAGATACCTTTGTAAACCCAGGTCTGTCTGTCTTAGAATGCTTACTGGGTGCCTACCACTTTGTCCTGGGGGCAGTGTGTAACTCAGTAGGCTAGGAATCTGTACTTGGGCATGGAAGGTTGTGAGTTTGAATCCCTTATATTCCCTTGTAAACCCAGGTCAGTCTGTCTTAGAATGTTTACCACGTGTCTATCACTCACTCTAGGGCGGAGATGTGCAGCTCAGTAGGTTAAGGATCTGTACTTGGGTGCAGAAGGTTATGGGTTTCAATCCTGTGGCTGGCAGAGATCATATCATCATTGGACACTGGCTTTAAAAGTTACTGTAAAATTCAAGGCAAACTTTGCCTGAAAGCTGGTATTTGCGCTCCATCCAGTACACCCATGTCAAAGGCTTATTGTTCACGCGAATAAGGAAGACGCAGTGTTTTCTGAGCTGTGCGGGAATTTGTGTGGATGAATTCCAAAGGCAAAGCTGAAGAGAAACAATGTTGTGATTTATTTTATTTTTTTTCCCGAACGCCCTCTTCCCCTCCTGCCTGGTGCCCACACCGCAGGCCAGCGACTTCCTAGGCACTCAGGAATGCTCTTCCCATCCTTGGGGTCCCTTTCATAGCAGAGTCAAAGAGAAATAGTAAAAATAAAAAAATAGAAAATGCCGCCACCCACTTGACGGGCCAGCCTGTTCCCGGCCTGTTACTCTCCCCCGCTGCATGCCCTTTGTCCTGCTTCTGTTTCTGTCAGCTTCCCTGAATCTTGTCAGCAGAGTTAAATATATTTCCAGCAGCTCAAATCCTTGGAGTAAAATGTTCTCCCTTCGGCGGTCTTAAGCATTATACCCTGACTTTGCTACTAGTCTTATTACGCTGAATATTTGAGAAGATTGACAATCATTATAATGATTATATTCCGCATAATTCAAAAGACTGGGTTAATTACTGTTTAAGAAGCAATTTCACTAACGCCTTTATTTAAAGCATCTTGCATTTAAGGAATTGTACGCTGGCTCAGGTTGAGATCTATTGAAGTAATAAAAGATAAGTCTGACTGGAGGGTACAGCCACCGCCCTCCTGGGCTTTTAAGCCTGCTACGGTAAGCTTATTTTTTGACTATCAAACCTAGATGGATCGCTTCTATGAAATGCTATTTAAGTCAAGTATAAGAAGTGACCTTCGTTTTGAGAGCTTCATTGTTTTATTGTGAAGACAGGCTATATTCTCACACTAATTACACTGGGGGGCCTTCGCAGGTCTTCTGTTACACCCTTCTGTGCTTTCTGTCTTGAATTATTTAACAAAAAGTGATATTTATAAATAAAGGTGAAGCAACCGGCAGGGTGTTTCGCAAAGCCGGATTTCTCAGTTAGCTGGGTTGACTTAAGCTGGAAGTTGTGATTGTCCAGTTAGAATTTAGGTCGGAGCATTCCATTAGGACAATCATGACTTCTCGCTTAAGTCAACTCAGCTAACTGAGAAGTCCTGCTTCATGGACCCCCCCCCCCCCCCCACCAGGGCCTTGTTTCATGAAGCAGGACTTCTTGGTTAGTTAGTTAGATAGCTTTTTATAATGGATTCAAGGTAGTCTGGGCTAAATGTAAGTGAATGTAGATACAGTCCATTTAACAAGTTATTCAGCTAAACAAAAAAATCCTGCTTCATGAAACAGGCTGCAAATGCAGGGTACAAACAGCATTTTGGTACAAATAAGCTTATCAGGTCAATAAGAGTATGAAGTTCGTACAGTGGGTGACTAAATAAGAAAAGGTTCCTAAAGTGGGAATGTGCTTCTCCGTGGTTTCAGGAAAGTTCAGCTGGTGATTAGTCTTAGGCACATAAGGCAAGTACTGGAGATGAAATGATATGAAGATGTTATATTACGATTATATGACCAAAATCATCAGGGTTATCAGTTTTATCATGGTATTGATAAAATATGCAGAAAATGTTCAAAAATTACTGTTAGGCAAATCATTTCACTAAATTATAAAATTGGCAGAACTGCGCACTTTTTGTTTGCATAGACACTGAAATAATAGCATAGCCAATGCTTTATGTAAACATATGGACACTGTATCGAATGTGCATTAACATTAAAAATCTCTGGGGAGCTGCCACTACCTTCCGCCATATTTACACAGAATTCGGCATTTCGAATTCAGTGGCTGCATCCTTCGAAGGACGAAGGCATTACCTTTGTAAGCCACGTTCTTTGAAGGTTGAATGGAAAGCGCTGTCAAACGGGGCCGGCCTGACCATCATCAGCTGTTCCTGCCCTTAATCTTGAGTCACGAAGAGCTGCTCCCGTCGCCTAGCTGGGACACACCCACTTTTCCTCTGCGCAGTGAATCTTGGGATATGTTGCGCTGCAAAGGATCTGTCGGGTGGGTCCTTCTTGACTGCAAAAGGAGGACCCATTTGAAATAGCCTTTGAGATGAGACGGCCTTGGCGTGTCGCGGTTACACATTCAGACGCGACCATTGTCTTCTCAGCCCCAGCAAGATGGTGCAAAGTGTAAAATTCTCCTGTGCAAATGAGGTGCAAATGAATTTATATGTATTTTTCCTCACTCTAAAAATGCATCTAATAAGCAGGTAAACGGAAGTGTGCTGAGCCTTGGAGAGTTTGATGGAAATTAGGTGGCGGGTGTGGGGCTGGGCAGAGACCTCGGTCTGCATCTCCGCGCGGCCGTTTGGGGACCCGTGTCACACATGAACGCTCGCCGGCACGAACCGGCCTGCCAGCGGCTTTGGGGAGGAATCGGAATTCCGTATTCTGCAGAAAAAGCAGCAGCGATAAATTATGAGAAGGCCTTTGAAGACTGTGCCCATTTATGTATGATAGCTCACATTAGAAAATGATGATTCTGTAAATAAGGTTTCTTTTATAAATGAACCAGAACATGGAATGCATCAGGGTTGGGGGCATTCCGGAATGCATTCATCAATTCCAAGCCAGATTAGGAAATGGAGCTGGAGTTGGAATTTAAATCTTTGTGAAATTCAATTCCAATTCTGTTCCCCGTTGTTTTCTTCCAATCCCAACTCCAGTTCCATTTCCTGATTTGGACTGGATTTGAGGAATGCATTGCGGAACGCCCCCAGCCCTGGAATGCATTGGAGTGTTGGGTGATTCTGGATGTCATAAAAACCTGAAGTAGAGAAAGAAGTATGAGGTCAACAGAAAAAGGAGCAAATACTATTTGCGTATAAAAGGAACACTGAGCATCCCCCCTCCCCCCCCATTTTGAAATTCCAATGTTTTCAAGGCCTTGCAGGTTTTCCCCATCTAAGCTGCTCCTGTACTGCTCACTGTGCGATTGCATCCATTGTCATTCACAGAGGACAGACACATTGTTACCAGTTTAAATATTTAATGTTAATATGCCTAAAATTGATGTAATGAACTGGGCTTTACCTGTATTTTCACCAAGTTTTACTGCAATTGTATACTGGGATACCAGTCAGGTTATTAATCATGCTTTAATAGGTCAGAGGGATTCATCATAATCATAATTAATCATTTTAGTCATTTTACTTTTGTTTCAGCTTTTGAGCCATTTTAACTCTAAATGTCATTAACCTGAACACCTTGCAATCACCCCACTGTAATACAGCTACAATTGCTTGAAGGACATTAATCTGGGGTGGATTAAGAAGAGCAAATTGGCTGCTGTGTTCAGCTTTTTCAAGGAAGATGTGCTCAGAATGTGTTTCCAGGTTGTTGCTCTTCGTGAAGCGTTGGAAGCAAAGCGGACCATCACTCTGAATGGTATATTTACTGCAAACTAACTACCAGTGCATAGCAAGGATCGATAACTGCCTATATCCACACAAAATAATTTAGAGCACCCTGCCCTTGATCATAATTGGTTTGTTTATCCTGGTCTGCAGGTAATGTCTTAGTCAATAATTCATTAGGCGCATACATTCACATTACGATCCGTATAAATGTTGCCGCTATTGTTACAGTCATTTTTGTATGTTTGATAAAAGCTAATAACTATTTTTGCCGTAGAGATTGTTGTTATCTCTACATCAGTGAATCTCGTCCAATGTTCTGATCTTTTTTTTCTCCAACAGGACGTCGAGTGGCAGTGTGATAAATTCACCAAAGCGGCTTGTTTCAGTCGGGGCAAGTCTGAGGTGGGTCATTTAGAATGAGGTCCCCGTGTCATTTTGAAATGCTCAAAATGTTTGTGCCATCTATTTTAATTTGATAAATCTTATTTGAAGATGTATGCGATTTCTCACTATTGAGCCTTGAGAATTTGGACCTCTTTCTTTTTTTTTTTTTTAAAGCAACCCTTTCCCTGACCGTGAATTTGCACACCACTCACATTTTTTCCACGTGTTCTCTCTCGACTGCCAAAGCGTAGTTGCTGAATGAAACAATCTTGACACTGAAGTATGTTTACCCGGTGCCGCTTAAAAATTTTTTTTTAAAAATGCTTAAAAAAATGGCAGAATGTTTTCAGTTTGTGGAGCCAGCCTTCCGACTCGGGAGCCTAGAGGCTAGAGGAAGAGCACTTATGTTTAAATTTGTGGCTGGAGGCGGGTGGGTGGAGGAGCAGGAGCCTTAGACAAGCTGCTTTTTACTCCAGTGCGGTAGCGTTTTTTGACTTAGGACTGCGCACACAGTGCCGGCTGTTTACAAGGAGAGTAGTTGGTCTCTGGCCTTCACTGGCCCAGTAGCCTGTATTATGTCAGCGGCCTGTGACTTGCCAAAGCACGTTTGCTTCTTTACAGTCACCGATCGCTTACAGCGGAGCAGTTCTGTATATATTATGGGCCCCTATTCATTTGACGCTCCGTTTAGAGGTCGAGATTGACGAGCGGGCGGTGTGTTTACGTTCGGCTTTCGTACCGTTGGGATGAGCGGCTCTGGTTTCTGGTCTGCGTGGCCTGACCCTCTGCTGACCCCACACTGCTCACGTTCCAGAACGGTACAGACGCCGTCTGGCTCCTGGTGCCTGGCTCTGAGCGACAGAAGGCTTGTAATAAGCACAGACACACTGGCCAATGTGTGAGCCTCACTCTGGATATATGGAGTGTGATGTTTCTCCAGAGAATCGATTACTCCCTCTGGCTCTTTTGTGCGTCACTTCATGCGTTTCGTTAACTTTAACGCTACAGCTCAATAGCAGCGTGATGTATCTGTTAAACATTCACTGCGGTCAGCTTTCATGCTTTTCGTTAATTTTCATGGTACAACTCAATAGCAGCATAATGTTGCTGTTAAATGTTCCTCTATTTGCGGGTTCCTATATTCCTTTTTTTAATAACCCGCATTTTGGTCCTTATCTTCTAAATACAACATAAGCTTTGATCAAAGCTACTAAGCATTAGTGGTAAACTGGTTGTTTTGCCACCTGTAGAGCTGCGGCGTCTGCCTTGATGGTTAAATGTAATTTGAGCTGCTTAGCAGAGAAGGACCCGTCACACTGGCTAAATGAGATTAAGTCCCTCGGATTACTTTGTTTGTACTACAAATTGCATTGAACAGCTGCTGTATTAAACCATGGATCTTTAACATCTGTCACAGACTTCTTTATGGGCTCCGTCGCAGGATTCTGATTAGCCCACGTCTGTCTGTTTGCGAAGCAAAAGTTGTCCATGGAGCCGCATGGAAAATATAAAAATGAAGTAACCGTTCGGGAAGTTCAGCGATGCGCCACGTTCATCCACATTCCTCTCGTTTTACGCCTGCAGTCTAACAGCACGATTGCCAAATCCCATACCTGGCTCTCTTAGTTGTAGTCTGACGTGATGAAAAGTTTCCAGCACCAGTGAATGTTAGAGATACTGTGCAGGAGGTGGATCGAATGAGTAAAGCACTCGGGGAAAAAGATTTGATGTTAAAATACAGCATTGCTGATTTTTTTTGTTTTGTTTTGTTTTTTGCTCAGTGGTTATTGTAAAATATAGCATTGTCTTGTCTGGAGATGGGCTTAAAATATTGCCTGTCTTAAGGTGTCTGGTGGTGAGCTTGTTGCTTTTGCTAACAGTCTATTATCCTTCAACACTTAAAAACTATGCCTGTAAACATCACAAGAGTCCTCGTGGTGAAGCTCAAACTTTTTTTGTTTTTATTTTTCCTTCCCGCAGGACGAATGCCAGAATTACATCCGCGTCCTGCTTGTTAACGGAGACCGTCTGTTCGTCTGTGGGACCAATGCATTTACCCCGATTTGCACCAATCGCACGGTAGGAGATGCCGGCTTGATCTGGTCAGCCTACTGATCTCTGATCCGCATCAGGAGCATTAGGAGGGAGGGATGTGAGTCACTCCTGCTGCCTGTCGTGTTGCTGCTGCAAATCTAATTGCTCTCAGTGGCAGCGTCAGTCAGACATGGATACCCTGACAGATTCGGGGGGCCCAACACTTCACTGGGGCCCTTGAACATGTAAAATTTTATCAGGGGGGCCAGAATTTCCGAGTACTCCTCTGGCTCTCAGTCCAAGTTAACCAGCAACTTTCTTTTTTTTTTCTTTTCTTTTTTTTACTTTGTCTGGGATAAAATGGGAAGGTGCCTTTTGTGTTTTTTTTAGGGGCCGTTAGCTCTGGAGAAATCACGATCTGCTTCTGGAAGATGGCAGTGTCTAGCTGAGAGCGATGACAGGCCTTAGTCTTCTGTCCCTGTGTGTTTAAGGTAGCCGGTAATCTATGGAGGGGAGACATTCGCAATCCCACTACATACATCAGGCGCAGACCTCAGTGCTTACGTCTCTGCGCCGCTCAGATCACCGGCGGCTGTCATCCACACCCCGAGAGCCGGCGGTTTCTGTTTGCGCCGTGCCAGCAGCGAGTGGCTCGTCTACGGCGTGAGGAACTGGTGGGAAGGCAGGATGTGAGCCCGTCGGGCGGGCAGAGTAAATAGCGTGGCGGCGCGTGTCTCTTAATGTTACGGACAATAAAGCCGATTGCTCACAGAAAAGGGCAGGGAGGCAGTAAAGTCAGAGTGTATCGCTTAAGTGCAGCTGCCCGCATCCTGAAAGGGAGCCCTTCAGCATCCGTTATTAACGTGCGGGACGAGCGCGGCCCTGTCATCCGTGAGGACTCAATCGAGCCTGTTGTATGTCTAGTTTGGTGGGGATGTTGTGTGTTCGGGAGACTCAAAGCCAAAGGTTACATCACATTGGCAGCCCTCACTTTGAACTAGTGAAGACCCGTCTACTAACTGTAAGCAGATGGGGTGCTGTTTAATGACATGGACTCACTAGTTTGTAGGTTTGAGTCTCACTGCAGTAGTACTCATGAGTATAGCTCTAGTACCCAGTATCTAGAATCCATACTAGACCCTACTTAAGGGGCTTCAGACACCCCAATCTTTATCTTAGCCCACCTGAAAAAGTTTTTTTTTTATCTTTGTTTAGCGATTTGTCCTGTTTTTTTGTACACGTCTAGTGGTTGAGCCACTCTAAGGGTCAAATCCTTGAGTCGCTCCTGCCCAGGAACGAGGTAC
This sequence comes from Stomatorhinus ivindoensis, assembly GCA_019775895.2. NCBI lineage: Eukaryota > Metazoa > Chordata > Actinopteri > Osteoglossiformes > Mormyridae > Stomatorhinus > Stomatorhinus ivindoensis. The sequence continues at coordinate 6,843,318 of JABFEB020000033.1, read as the reverse complement.
TTAGCTGAAATCGCCCCTGCAAAAAATATCTCATCGAATTCTTCTTTGTGTAGAATGCGCCATCTGAGGAACCGTGACTGCAGCACTAACCGCCATCGTGTCCCCAAATCGCACCTCACTCTAGCGCAAATCAGCCCCCCAAACGGACCTGCCATTCCTATTTGCGGGTTCCTGATGAAAACCGTTCGTCTTTTAACAGATGGCATGGAGCAGATTTGAACCGCACGCTGCGGGCCAAAACAACCGTCCATCCATCAAATGGGTGACTTTTATTTGATCAGCCACGTAGCAGAGCTACAATGAGGGAATAATGACTGCGAGCATGAACAGACAGGCACATTAAGGCTGACACATTTCTTCCCCGCTACCTGGATCTGCTTCTGCTTAGAGCTACAGTGTTGGTTCACCAGAATAAAATAAAGGGGCGGACACCTCCTAAGTGACGCATGGTCCACCTTCTACTAGCACTGTGGAGCTTTATCTAAGAAAATATCCTACCTTTCTGAGTTCGAGTCGACTCTTTTTAAATTATTTTTTAGTTATTAGTCATGCTGTTGAATAATTTTGCCTCTAACAGTTGGATTCGGCAACATGCCGACAATTGAGATAAATGGCACGGTACACAATGAAGGAATTTAATCAATGTTTTCTTTGAAATTCAGCAGGCTGCTTGTATGGATACGTGCACATTTTATCCAGTGGACAAGACAGACATCTGCTGATATGCTATAAAGCTGTTTTGTTTACAGAAGGGTAAAATTTCTGAAGAGAAGGAACATTTTTAGTAGGTTACTATGCCACTGTTTATACCTTTCTGAAAGTTTTGTTCAAAGACGTTCCATTTCTCTGTGCACTTGCAGTGCATAAAAAAAACCATTGATGAATTTATCTTGTGGTTTTGAGAGGACAGTGGGGAGATGCAGTCACTAAAGGTCATATGCCCGAAAATCACCTTTGGGCTCTTCTCCACCACACCACGTACCATACTTTTAGTACTTCAAGAAGGTACTAAAAGTACTTCAAGGTGCTGGTTTTCCACTGCAGTAAAAACTGGTATCGGCACTAAATGACATCACAGTACGAGGTGGGGGGTATTTTGTGCTGAATTCAAAAAACGCTTGTAGTATAATATAGGGATGGATGATGTGCAATATTAATACTAAAATTGCATTGTTATGCAATTGCAATTTTTATGTCACTAGTAAGCTAGAGTAAGATAAGGTTTTTTTTCTTACTTTTAATTCTGTATATGGATTTTAGTGCAGGGAGTTAGCTTTGCTAAAACATTTTTACTCTGTCAGAGAAAAAAAACCTTAGCTAACTTAGAATCAGTTTAAATTTTACCTCCTCTGCTTTGCATGAGCGCTGCATGCATTGTTTGAGACAATCATACAAATTTTTATCCATGCTGTTTAAATCACTTCTACTGTATGTGGGTTTGTGATAAATGTATAAACTTCCTTTTTGCTTTATAAATACCTCAATATTTATTACAAGAAAATCACAGTACTACATTTACAACAAAATCACATCACTTTATTTGTAACCAAATCACATGACCAGGAGAGCACACTATATACTATATACATTATGCATGGTGGCCTATAGTATATAAACGAAATAGTTTTTACATTTCTTGTCGTGCCACCCTGATCTTTTTGTTGTATCTGTTCTTCTGCAGTATTTATTACTTCGTTTATCGTTGTTTTTAAAGGTGTCATTTATATTGTGTTTCAGCGGCAGGCTAATTGCATAAGAAAGGGTTTCAAGTCCCGCCCCAAAGTACTGAAATACCAAAGAAGTACCTCAGTTTGTTTGACACTTATGGTACTGGAACTTTTGGTGCTGGTACTCGATCATAAGTGAATAGAAAAGCGAAAGTACCAAAACAGCTGCAGCAAAAGTAACATACTTGGTGCTGTGGAAACGCGCCCTGTAAGAACCGGCAAAGAATCCTTTTTCATCTAACACTGAATCACTGTAAATATTATGGAGGTGTTGCACTTTCTGTTTGGCCAGGATATATATTTCCCCTGCAGTGTTCAGGTGTAAACAAGCAGCACCTAGTTCACTTTTGGAAGGGTGTAGTGAAATTAATTAAGCTCATTAACTTTCTGATGGGTGCCTGATGACGCTACTCTGTGTGACATAAACGGAAGTGATTGCTTATTCTGGGTAGAGTTCTGACTGTGGTTATCTACACCCCCCACTCTGCAGCTGACCAATTTGACCGAGATCCACGAGCAGATCAGCGGCATGGCGCGGTGCCCCTACAGCCCCATGCACAACTCCACAGCCCTCATCACCTCCACCGGCGAGCTCTACACCGCCACTGCCATGGACTTCTCGGGCCGGGACCCTGCCATCTACCGCAGCCTGGGCGGACTGCCCCCTCTACGCACCGTCCAGTACAATTCCAAATGGCTCAATGGTGAGGAGAGGGCAGGGCCAGTGAAAGGAAGAGGCGGGGCCAGTGAAAGGAATGGGTAGGGTCAATGGAAGGAATGGGTGGAGCCAGTGAAGGGAAGGGGTGGGATTAGTGAAAGGAATGGATGGAGCCAGTGAAGGAAAGGGGTAGAGTTAGTGAAAGGAATGAGTGGATTAGTGAAAGGAATGGGTGGAGCCAATAAATGGATGGGGTGGAGCAAGTGAAATCTAAGTAAATGTCAGCACCGAGAGACCTAATCTCCGTCATCATAAAGACAAACTGCACGTATGATTTGGCGTCATTAGACATGTTACCATTGAATGTGGATGTGTGAGTCAATAGATGATTAAGGTACAATGTTTTGCTTTTTTAAAAAGAATTTTAGACATGAAATGTCCCGTTTTTTAGGGGGATTTATTTAATTATGTAAAACCCATACTTTATTCTGCCCAAATTCAGAGCCCAACTTCGTGTCGTCCTACGACATCGGGAACTTCACATACTTCTTCTTCCGTGAGAACGCTGTGGAGCACGATTGTGGCATGACGGTGTTCTCGCGCGTGGCCCGTGTGTGCAAGAATGACATTGGCGGCCGCTTCCTACTGGAGGACACTTGGACCACCTTCATGAAGGCGCGCCTCAACTGCTCCCGGCCGGGCGAGATCCCCTTTGAGTATAGCGAGCTGCAGGGCACCTTCTTCCTGCCCGAACTGGAGCTGCTCTATGGCATTTTCACCACCAACGTGTGAGTGGTCTCTCCCCCGGTCCCACCTCACGCTTGCCTGCTTGCCGTTCTGCAGCCAACTCTTGCATGACCCATTACATCAGGTCAACTCGCCAGCCATTAACCAAACATACCCAGCTTGCATCGTTCTGCTAATTTAGTTGCTTGGCAGGCTGCTTAAAGCTTAAATACATATGCCGCTAAACTGTTTATTCAGGTAGCTGTTGCACAGGAGCACCATGGGATATGTACTACATTTAGCCGCACAACAAAACTTTCCAACAACCTGAACCTGCAAACTTTACCGGCAGTTAGAATTTCTCAGCAATCTTACTAACACTGTCCAACCAGACACTGTGTCAAGCACAATTTTGCTTCCCAGTTTTTAACCTGTCAAATGCCCACAGTAACAAACAGAGAAGCTCACAGTCTTACATTTTCATTTAAATCTCCATTTATTCATTTGCCTGATTCCTTTTCCAAAGCATTGTGTCGTTTACAGGGATAAAGTTGTACGCCTCAGTCGATTAATACTGCTGAATATTAATCGCCTGGCAGTTGTGTAACAAGATCTTAATCTTTCATCTTTTGTTTGCAGGTCTCACTCCTTAATATTTTATCGAGCTGCGAGGGATGCTAACACTGTGCTTTATTCTGCGCAGGAACAGCATCGCAGCTTCTGCCGTGTGCGTGTTCAACCTGAGCGCCATCACCCAAGTGTTCAGTGGGCCCTTCAAGTACCAGGAGAACTCGCGGTCGGCCTGGTTGCCCTATCCAAACCCAAAACCTGACTTCCAGGTAAGAATTCTGGAGAACCCTGACACACTGTCAAGCCATTTATCCATTTTAGCATGTAACTACAGTCCAGCTCACTATTAGGTGTGCAATACACACAATTTAAATGATTTCTCTTGCCTTCTCCCCTACCTGGGAGTACAAGCTAAATGCTATCTAGTCTCAAAATATGTTTTCCTATTAAATATAGTAGCACGTTTCGTGAGTTGTCAGAACGCGTCAGGGAGTGCTTACGCTCAGCCTTTTGCAGATTAAGTGAGACAGTAGGGCTGAAACCACTGCCATTGAATGTGATTTAATTCTGTGTGAGGACTGGGTACAGCTGGGAGCTCTTGGGTTCGAAGAGTGAGATGGCGTGTGAGTGTTCTGGGACTGGTCCAAGAGAGACTTTGGTTTCAGGCTGTATGAGCCGACCGAAAAGGTGGAAAATATGCAGGGGAAAAAACAAATGCAAGTGTTAACCCAGTTATTTCATACACACACACACACACACACACACACACACACACTGTGTCATTGTGTGTACCTTTTACCCCAGTATTTGCAACCACTATCCCCATGTCTTTTTTTCAGTCACACTAGCAAACCTTGTATAGCTAATCAGTACATTGACTTATTTTACTAATTAAATTAATTCATTATTTGAATTGGTGGTGAAATTTAACAAATGTGTGGGCTGAGGTGCCCCTGAAGAGAGGTTTGGGAACTGAAGTGGTGTTCTTTTTGAAGAATAGAAATTACTGTTAGTTTTTTTATTGGGTTCTAATGTTAAATTGTGTTTTTATTCTGAGCAAATATACACTTACTACTGAGATAAATAGCTTTAAACATTTTTTTGTTTTGCTTAAGATTTTTGCACAGTACTGTATATATCTTTGTTATCCTTACTCCTTTCAACGTTGACCTCAGAGAAAAGGGGATTCTCGACATTTGACAACAAGGTGCTTAAAGCTTTGGTTTACATCTTCATGAAGAATTTGGCAGTGCCATGCGACTCGTTTGAGCAGACAGAGATTTATGGTCTCCTGTGAAGATGTGTTTTGTCACAGTCTCTCCACCCCCCTCTTGGATACCGCGCTGGCGTATTTCCAAGTTATGACAATATTATTTTCTTTTTATTTATATACAAAAAAGCAAGCTTGGGTTTTGGTTTTGGTAATTACTGATCGAAGCTGATGCACTGCAGCCCGTAATTGTGGCATTGCCTGACAAGAAGGAGTTCACGTTCTCTTTTTACCTGCAAAGAACCATTTAGCTCTAATGGCACATTTAGATTCAAGCAAAATGCACACCCTCTTCATTTACAATGCGATGAAGTGCAGACTGGACCACGGAAATGAATCAGTAGCATATTTCTCATGAAAAGCATCAGCTTCACAGAGGACAGATGTGCTGACAGGAACATAAAAATATGAGTTGAGAAGACATGACAAGGATGGGTAAAATGAAGACAATTGCATTAAGTTACTTCCCTGGTAACATGAAGTGTGCCTTTGGAGGATGTCCAATTACAGTGTGACTGCCTTTATCGGAGTCCAATCACAGCGTGACAGCCTTTAGCGGAGAACAACAGCAGTAGCTCCTCTGATGCTGCCCTGACTCTACCGCCGCATCGATAACATGGGACTTTGCTTCGGACTCCCATGGGAAAATGGGGCATAAATGATCCCGTGGCCTAATAGGCTGCTTTTTAATTCCACTCCTGACTCTCAAGAAACCAGCATCCTCCAGTAGGTTCTCTGCTGCCTCCTCATTAGGTCGCGGTGCCCCGATTCGCTCTACAGAAGTTTTGTGATTTTGACTCAATGCTACTATTGTGGTCATGAATAGATGTGTGTGTGT
>JABFEB020000033.1:6808767-6836373 GCA_019775895.2 Stomatorhinus ivindoensis | reverse complement strand
ATTGTGCCCCCCCCCCCCCCCCCCGACATGAATCAGGTGGTCACCCTAGTCATAGCACACATGAGAAATGGCTACAATCGATATCAACAGCATTCATTTGTAGGAGTACTAGGAGAAAGCAGCGGAAGCTGTGTCCCCCAAGTGGATTGTGGAGATTTGAATATGAGATATTAGCTTGCCCTTTCGCCTTGGTCTGTGTAGCCTTCCCTGGTGAATTGCTGAGTTCAAGCGTGAGTAAATTCCATGGTTGATTCCGGATTAATTTCCCTGTTGCTGTGTAAGGAGGAAATGTACTAGGGGAAAAAAAGAGAATGTGGGGAGAATTAATTGCTCAAAAGCTGGTGAATAATTACGTGCCACTAGCCCAACATTTTTTTTATTGATCTTGTATCCGGATGAGTAAGCTGCAGTGGACTGTGGCTTGGTTACACCAGTTACAATATATCATGCTGGTCATTTTTGGACGAGGTACGTTCTTCATTTTACTGGCCCGTTGCATCCCAAGACGATGATTTTAGGAGGAACATATTTAATGGGCAAGCATGTAGCGACAGGAAATCTTCAGAGCGTTCTCCTACTGACGTAGATGTAACAATAACATATGAACATCTGCAACATCCACATGCATCATTGCTCTTCCACTTGTAGAACCCACTGTAGCGTCAACCGAAACCTGTCGAAGTCCAGTAACCTGTCTAAAGCAGATAAGGCTGAAACTGATATACCGGACAATTTCTGGGGCTTAACGCCTTCAGAAGACCCTATTTTTTTGATCAGTGAGGGCTACAAGCTAAGCTCCAACCGCAGATTTCTGCTCGCAGTTGTTATTCCAGGGTACTGCAGGCGTTGCTTGAATTTATGTTGTCACTCTTGCTAGGATTATGGAGTATTCATCATGATCAGTAGAATTAATGTCCAGTGAAATTACCACCATTTGCAATGAATTTTTTGGTGCTGGACAGATCCTGAAATTATGATGTTAAAGTCTACTAGAATGGCACATAAAATCAGAGTAGAAACATGTAGTAATCAGGTTAATAAATCCTTCTTTTCATAGCATTTTCTGGTATTTCACTCAATAATTCAACTCAATAATTTTATGGCATCCCTGAATTATCCGAGAATAAGCCCAGAGCACTTATTTGTTCACTTAGTTGTTCAGCGTACCCTAGCATGAATCCACTAGACCTGAACCATTCTGGGCATAATGATCCACCACAGGTCCTGAAGCCAATCCATCACCTCTCTGCCAAGCGGACCGACCACCGGTGCTTTGTTTACACACCCCATACAATGTCGTCTGGATGGCAAGCGTACGCTGGCTGATAAATCCCCCCAGATTATTTCTAACTGGATTTATTTTCAAAAGTAATGGTTGTTTGGCAGTTTTCTCATGTAGAAGAACTTTGACATGCTGAATTGCTGTAGGTCTCTCGGGATCTTTGGAGAAATTGCAGATATATCTGTGAGTTAGCGCACCCCACATCTTCAAACGAAATTGCAACGCATGAAGCTGAAGATGGAATCAGGTGACATTTGTGGTGGCTTTGAACATCTCTAAATTAACCGAAAGTCATTTCTTTTAAAATGATTTAAGAACCTCTGCGTTTGTCAGAAATAACCACCTCGGCCTTTGACTTGTAGGCTGGCCCCGTATTAGAAAGAGTTGAAACAGCGGGTTTACTTTGAAAGAACTGGAGCCGATCGATGTTTCAGTCTGTAACGGGGGCAATTGGAGCCCGATCTGTCTGGCGATTATCATCTGGGAATGACAACTGTACCGGCATTAATGGGATCCTGTTTTATCACCTTCCCGGATCAAAATTCCCTGTCCTCCTCCCCCTACTGAGAAATGTTGTCCCCCTCGAACAGATTACGGGACCATCAGAAAAGTGCTTTCCCCACTGAACCAGAAGATGGGCAGCTGTCTGCTGGATGAGATAGAGCTTTTCCCCCGCGGAAAGCAGCAGCCAATCAGAAGCCTGCTGATCCTGCACAGTCGCAGCATCCTTTTTGTTGGCGTCAGGGACCAGGTTATCAAGATACCGCTCATGCGATGCAACTTCCACAGAACCCAGGAGTAAGTGCCTTCCCCCCCATCTGCTCACCCTGTCCTTGCGGGGACCGAGTTTATGAGATGCAGTAACAGTCGTTTGGTTGGAGGTTCCCATGAAGCTCTATTCACTTTGCCGCCACCGATCGTGATAGCGCGCTTGGCGCCGTTCGGAAATAGATACACTCGTAAAAAAACGTTTTGTTGGGCCTTTCTCGTAAAAGATGAATTTTTTCCGCACTTTGTTTTTGCCGCTAGTGCGACAGTTACAAACAGACGTGGTTTTCATTCCTTTGATCCGGCTCACAGGGAGATTGAACTTGGCCAGTGGGAATGCAGACAAAACCGTGAAACTTAATTTCTCTCGAAATTAAAAAGCCCCTATAATTTTATGTTCTCTTATCTCGAAGATATCGGGCCAGTGGCAGCTATCTAAAGGACAGTATCATTTTCTTCACAGACATTGCCCCCATTCTCTTGTCTCACTGCTTAAATAATAAAGTTTATTTAACCCCCCCCCCCCCGAATCCACATCATAAACAGCTCCTTTGTGATTCCCCATGCATAACAGAGAACTGGGTATGAATGATTCTGGTTGTTTTAGTAAAAACCAACTGGGTGTGGTCTTTATTGGCTAATGCTAGTATTCTGTGTAGTCCAATGAGAAAAGACAAGGGACCCCAAAATGCATTATCGGTGCCAGAGAAAATGTTTGAGCATTTTAGCCTATCTAATGTGCCAATTTGTGCGTTACAAAGGATGTTATATAACTCTGTCATTTTCATGGTACTTCGGGTCGGCAGTAGAAAATTGTATTATTTTCCTGCCAAATCCTGTAGTTTATAAATATATCTAATAATGACATGTCAGAAAGACCAATTGGAAATGGAGGCCAATAATATGCTTCCAGGGACCTCAAAGGATCATGGAACTAAGGGGATTGTGTCGTCCCTCCGCTTCGTATTTTTTGACATAAATATGTTTTGTGACATTGGCTCACCTCGCTTATTTTCTGTCACGGCGATGTGACTTTGTCAGTTTGGCAGTGGGGGGGGGGGAGTGCTCCGGCTCGTTAAGCCTTACAGAAAGGAGGCAGCGGCGCATAAATTTAATGTATAACGTGAGCCGCTGCTGGCGGCGGAGCGCCCATTAAGCCAGACTCGTTGACTGAGACAGTAAATGAAGCATAGCTGTTGTCCTTAGCGAACTTCCCCCCCCTGCCACTCCGCAGAGCATGCGTGGGGGCCCGGGACCCATACTGCGGCTGGGACCTGGTTCTGAAGAGGTGTACCACTCTGGAGGAGAGCGTCAGCATGAGCCAATGGGAGCAGAACATCACAGGATGTCCGGTAGGTTCAAAGCCTGCATCTCTCACTGGGCCTTCACAGCATCCTAATAGATTGTCCTGGTTGCAGGACAAATGGAAATAAAACGTCGTAATAATCAATAAAATTGAAATCCCCCCCCTGGGAAAAAAAAGGGACCTGATGTTTCTCACCTATAAAAGTTGATATATCGTTCTGTCATGTGTCAAAGTGCAAAAAAATCTACCCTGACAAATCTGTGCTCGTAATATCTCGGAGTGTGAAGCAAGCTATTTTAGCGTGTCCCTGTGTGCTGAGGGGAACGCTCAGGAGCTGAAAACCAACAGTGGGTGCATTTCTTCAGCACTGATGGTTGAGTATCAGGTGTAACTGATTATTAATCTAGACATGGTTTTCCCAAATACTGTCATTTGAATATCTGGTGTCATTTAGTGCCCTGCATAAAGTTATTTTCAACCCTGGTTCTTCCGAATGTATTAGGGCATTACAGATGAAAATGTTTTGCAGTTTAACAAGGGGGGGGGGGGGACGTTAATCCATAAATTCGGTCTTGTGTCTTACTAGAGAAGAGTCCCCGCTGAACCGTGTGCCGATGTTTCAGCTGCTTTATGCATAATGAACTACAAGATGGAAAATAACCCTTGAGATGGAATCTCGTATGAATTTGAAAAGAACTGTTTGAAAGTTAAGGTGTAATGTCAGTCTTGTGAGATCTCAGTGACCTGCAGTTCAGCCAGGGGGAGCGCAGTGTTGATAACTGTCAGGAACAAAGGGTTCTTGGAAGGGAGCACCAATTCGCAGCCTTGGGGCTGATATATTCCGGGTCTGCAGCTGGATTAGAAGGAGAGAACGATCTTTCTGCAGTCCCTTTTAAGGGAGTGTTGGCATTGAAATGTAATTATTTTTAATTTTTTTTTAATAAATAGCAGTCTTGTGAAGTAATGTTTGGTAAATTAATAACACACTGCTTGCATGACCCCCCGGTCACCCTGTTCCCCAGAACACACATTGTTTCTTCCTTTGAAGCTTAGCATATGGCTGTTATATTTTTATAGTTTTATGAGATGACTGGAATGACTCGTCGTTACGTCATCCCCAGTCATTGATCACATAGAAATGTGATGGAGATCCGTTTTATCCCAGGTCTTGTGAGATGTGGGGAGATCGTAGATAGTGGGGGTAGGGGTCAAATCCCTCATGTAAGCAGTTGATAATGATGCAAAGTACGTTTTTTTTCTTTGCGTTAGTGCATGTGTGTGTGCATGAGAGAGAGAGAGAGAGAGAGCGAGCTATGGTCTGGCTTTCTTGAGTTTGTTTTTTATTTTTGTTACAGGGTAAAACTGTTATTTCGGTATAATTTGGCTCTCCTACCAATTACATTCTAAGTGTGTCAATAAAATTTCACAGGGCTCAGTTTAAATGCTGCACTGTGGACAGTTTAGGCTTGCTGAGATCCCCGATGCCATTCACCAGCGGAAGCTCGATGAGGAACGTGTGTATTATGCTAATGCACGTCCCATAACGCCGTTTGATTCAGATTTATACATACTGGTTTGAATAGTGCAGGGAATCTTATATTTCAGTAAGTGTGCATTTCATTTCCAGAATGGCTTATCCTGTATGTGAGATGGGGCTCCTTTAACTTCAGCTGTCCTGGTCTTCTGTAGGTTCATTAAATCTTCTAATCAAAGGGCTAGGGGAGCTGGGAGCTCACAGAGCTGCAGTGTCTTGCAGAGCTGTTATATCCACACAGTGCGTAACCTCCCAAAAAGGGGAAGGTTGTGGTTTCCAAACATACCCAGAACCACTTTGTCCTGTGAAAAAACTGCAAATGTGTCCTGAGTAAATGTCACTCTGGTGACGTTTTAGAAAGTGCACTGTATTCTTTTCACTGTGTGTCTTTTGAATGAGTGGAATAGATCAAGAAAATGTTTATAATTTGGCATAGTTTTTTTTTTTTCTCCAAAGCAATAATACAGCCATTAACAGAATCAAAATATGTGTACAGACAAAACACTGAGCATTATTTAACAAAAATAACGTAGATTCATTATATTTGCAAAAATGTTTACAGGGAGTATTTGTGAATCCTGTTTGCAAACAAGGTCAGTCTGACCAAACTGATTGTCAACAAGCAGCTGCATGAATTCACTATGTGATTCAGAATGAAGTACAGTGGAAAGATGTAATCTCTCAGTCTTTTTGGTGGATTTTGTAGAACTGAGACTCATGGGAACCTTGTTTCATTCTTAAGGTCATAAAAGATGGGACTCTGCTTTCTGGCCTTTCAGACTGAGAACTGTCAAAGGACCTGATTCAGAGAACTACAGTGACCTTGAAGACGTGTAGGGTCTGATGAGATCTTTTTGGCCAGATCTCATTGCTGTTCTCCTCTCAGCAGTGTAATGCAGCACCAAGGCCTTGAACCTGGCTTGAACCCCAACTGGTAGCTGGTGGAGAAAGACCAAGAGTGGAGAGCAAGAAGTATTTTTTGAGGTCATAAAAGTATTTCCCACTGGTGTTCTAGGTGAGATCTTTGACAGAATAGGTTAGAGTTCCAGCCAGGGGGAGTTGGAGTGGTCTTGGCGACAAGTGACTGAATCACACACTAATAGCCAGATGAGCGATAGGTCAGTCTGCCTGGTCTTGTATATGCCTGACTAAGTGATGAGGTGCTGTGAGGCTGCTGTCAAATATAACACATTGATTTTGTGAATTCCAATTGATTCTATAGAATCAACTATAGAACTATGTCCTTCCCTAAAGAACATTTCTGTCAGGAACAGTGCAGTGTCGTATAGTTATAAAATTACTTTGAGGTACAAAAGTCTGTCCAGGAGAAAATATGACTCTAACAGAGAAAGTTTACTGGGTCACTGAACAGTTAGGATTAACACCTCACAGGAAGCAAGGGGGTCGGTGATACAGTGCAGTGTGTGAAGGAGAAAAGGTTCACAAAGGGCATCGATTATGCAGGCAGTATTAGTTGGAATATTACTGTTCAGTAAAGAAAATAACATGGAACCAGTCCGGTCATCAGATAATGTAAGCTAATATAGATAATGACGATGAAGAACTACAAAGAAAATTACATTTAATATGAAACTTGGATAGAAGTAACTGTAGTGTAGAATCATTCTGAATTTTATGAAATCCATATTATATATATAAAGATTATATGACAAGTCTCCTGTGTGTCATATAATCATAAGATGGTGGAAATAACTAGAAAACAGACAGAGCATCAGAAGGTGTAGCAAGTGTAGCACCAATCTCACACCGACTCTAAAATCTCCATTTTTCATTATAACAGACTTACTCATGCTACAAATGGAGTAATCATTTATTTTGACATGCGAAATATTGAGCAAGATAAGTTAAATGTGCTAACAGTACATGGTGGGGCTAAGGCAGGGTATGGTAATTACCCTCCTTAGTTTAATAGCAGCTAAGCAATAGAGCTTCTTTATTGTACAGTCTCAGAAGGCAGGGATGGCAGTGGGTGGGTGTGGCAGTGAATGGGAAGGCAGATCTTGGCATGCCTGACCAATGGCGGTCGCCAGGAGAGCCCGGGGTGACTCTGCAATGGGCTGGGTGATTGCAGAGAGGTGGCTAGGGCACCTGTCATGGTAGGGTGTCATGGATGGCTGAGGTCCCATTTGCAGTCAAGGTTTGAAGAGCAAAAGGGTTTGATCTTGGCACACGCCTCTGGCACTGGGGGTCTGAGATTCAGAGCTGTGTGCCCCCCCATGACCCCTAACGGGCATGACGGAGCAGATCCAACTAGAACTGGACAGTAGCTTTTAGGTTTTTTTTGTTTGTTTGTTTTCTTTTTTTGTTTGTTCTGTGTTTTCATGAGACTGAGGCCTGTTTAGACTTCTAGTTTTTCTGAATCCATTCAGCGATTTGTTCTGCATTTTCATATACATTTCTTACCCCCGCCGTGGCAAACTTTATCATGGGCATCCCCCCTTCTCTTGGCAAATTTAATCATTTGGGGAGGGGGGGACGGGGGGACGGGACATGCTATTTTTCTTCAGGGGGCTGAACCCCCCTATGGGTCAAATTCTAGAATTCCCCCTGCTAAGGTCATGGCAGGGGGGCAAATGTTTGCACTGCAGCTGGGTGTTATCATATCACAGCCCCGACCCTCTGACCAGCCTACACCCATCACACTGCCTACACCCTCCACACAGCCTACACCCATCACACAGCCTACACCCATCACACTGCCTACACCCTCCACACAGCCTATAACCCTCATACAGCCTACACCCATCACACAGCCTACACCCATCACTCAGCCTACACCCATCACACTGCCCGCACCCATCACACTGCCCGCACCCATCACACTGCCTACACCCCTCACACAGCCTACACCCATCACACAGCCTACACCCATCACACTGCCTACACCCATCACACTGCCTACACCCTCCACACAGCCTACACCCATCACACTGCCTACACCCTCCACACAGCCTACACCCATCACACAGCCTACACCCATCACACTGCCTACACCCTCCACACAGCCTATACCCCTCATACAGCCTACACCCCTCACACAGCCTACACCCATCACACTGCCTACACCCATCACACAGCCTACACCCCTCACACAGCCTACACCCATCACACTGCCTACACCCATCACACAGCCTACACCCATCACACTGCCTACACCCTCCACACAGCCTACACCCCTCATACAGCCTACACCCCTCACACAGCCTACACCCATCACACTGCCCGCACCCATCACACTGCCTACACCCCTCACACAGCCTACACCCTCCATACTGCCTACACCCTCCACACTGCCTACACCCATCACACAGCCTACACCCATCACACTGCCTACACCCCTCATACAGCCTACACCCCTCATACAGCCTACACCCCTCACACAGCCTACACCCCTCACCCAGCCTACACCCATCACACTGCCTACCCCCCTCATATAGCCTACACCCATCACACTGTCTACACCCCTCACCCAGCCTACACCCATCACACTGCCTACACCCCTCATACAGCCTACACCCATCACACTGCCTACACTCCTCATACAGCCTACACCCATCACACAGCCTACACCCCTCATACAGCCTACACCCATCACACAGCCTTCACCCATCACACTGCCTACACCCCTCACAGCCTACACCCATCACCCAGCCTACACCCATCACACTGTCTACACCCCTCACAGCCTACACCGCTCATACATCCTACACTCCTCACAGCAATACCTTAGTTCCACCTCAGAGCGGTCGATACCACCTACATTTTTTATGCAGACAAATTATATTTCACAGATCTCTACAGATGTGCCATTTATCCAGAATTGGAAGTGGTTGAAAAATGTGCAGTGTTGCGTAATTTTATATCAATATATTATATAGTGTTTTTTATCTCTGTGATTGATCATCACCATTAATGTAATTACCATGGAATTTAGATAATGAAAGTGCTGCTTAATGTCCACTAAGTTGCTAAATACAAAAGATTTTCTTCTTGGGATGAAATCAGTAGAAATTATACCGAAACCGCCATTCAGCTTATAAGGAATTTAAAGACTGGATCTATATACATGGTTTGTAAGCGAAGCTGACATCCTGCAGATCAGTGTTCCCAAATCCGGTCCTCAGGGACCTGCAGTCGGCCCATGTTTTTGCTTCCTCCCAGCTCCACATTTTTGCCGGGAGCTGGATGGGAAAAACGTGGACTGGCTGTGGGTCCCTGTGGACCGGATGGAGGATCACTGCTCCGGCTAACAGCTTTTGGGCATGTTTTTATTGCGTTGCTCTAATTTAGATGCATGTTGGATTTCAGTGACCAGTCACTGAAGTTTTTTGCATGTTCGCTCATGGAGATCACGTGTGGCATTTTCCAAGCTGCTGCATGAGCAAGCATGCCGGTCCTCATGGATCCTGTGACTCCTGAAATGCGAGGTCTTCCATACTGCTGCCCGACTGGTGGCCCAGGCGTAGAGGTCCCCCCCCCACGCCTGATATTAGGTATGACTGTTATTCGTGAGAAACGTGGGTGTAAATAACAGGGAGGTCTTTCTTTGGAATGACCTTTACTATTTACCGTGCTGATGAATTGCGGAAAACTGAGTACGATGTGGATCACTGTGTGCCTTGATTGACGGTCTTATCAAATGAGCCTTACTTATTTGTTGAATCGCTCTGGCATTATTTATTGCAATTTTCCCCAGACAGATCCAGTCTAATAAACATTTTCTTACTCTGCCTCAGACTGTAACCTCATCATATTTGCCAGGAAGCAAATGACAGTTGATTTGAGCCGTTCTGATTTCAGGTCTAGCCGCTCATATTATCCATCACTTAATGTTGTGCCGTGGGATTATTTTTACTCGGATGCACTGCCGGCGCCCAGCACCAGATCTTAGCTGATATATCCTGGCTGATGTTGACCCTGCCTCCCCCTTTATCTTTTAAAGAGGTTTCAATACCAGCCAGCGATGTGTCCATCTTTGTGGGTAAACTTTGCTTGCTTGTTTTTCCTTCGTTTTTGCAGACAAGGAATGTGACGGTGGATGGGCATTTTGGACCGTGGTCGCAGTGGAAACCGTGCGGTCACAGGGACGGGAGCGCTCTGGGCACCTGCACGTGCCGCACCCGAGCGTGCGACAGCCCCAGCCCCCAGTGTGGCGGCCGGCCGTGTCAGGGTCCCGCTGTGGAGGTCGCCAACTGTTCCAGGTATTCCTGGGGGAGGGTAACGGAGGAACGCACATCTTAATTCCATTGCCGTGCCACTCGGCATGCACAGATGGCACGGAACAGTCCCGCTGAGCCTCGCTGGCACTCCCGCCCCCCCCCAGGAACGGTGCCTGGACGCCGTGGACGGCGTGGGCTCCGTGCAGCACCAGCTGCGGCGTTGGCTTCCAGGTGCGGCAGCGCTCCTGCAGCAACCCCGCCCCCCGGCATGGCGGCAGAGTGTGCGTCGGCCAGAACCGAGAGGAGAGGTGGGTCCCCAGCCCGGCACCACGGCAGGGAACGTGCCGGGAATCCGCCGACCTTTTTATCTCATGCGTCTGACAGCCGATTCAACAAAGCGGTAGCGATATCAAAGTGGCGCCGGAATGCTGCATGTATGCGAATGCATGCCACTTAATTTATCTGTTTTATTAACACATTTTGAAATCAAAAAAAGACATAAAAAATAGAGTCCGCATGAGCATGATGAAACGTCATATACATGTTTCTCAGGATGTTTAAAATTGCAGCAATACTTGTTACCAGTATGTGATTCATTTAAAGCTAGTCAGTTCTCAGTGGTTGTTGAATGGAATTCCGCTTTGGTATGATGCAAAAAGACGTGGATATCAATCAAGCATTTTACGTACATGAATACACCACACAGGCAGAATTTTAAAGCACGATACTTCATATGTATGAAGAGGTATAAATGACCCAGTTGGTTAAGTATTCCCGTTTGGGGGGGTGTTTAAAGGACCTCTATATTCCTCTGCTAGAATATGAATGGCAGAACACTTAGAGAATCACCAGCCTTCTGTAAATTTAGTGTGAATGCACTCAAAGAGGAAAAAAGCCATTTCACTGGAACTCCGCAGATCGCAGAAGTTGTTTATAAAGACGCCCGGAGGGATATGAACATTCACATCCCGGGTGCTCTAACGAGCGACAAAGCCGCATGGACCGGTAATTACATTTGCCATTTCCTGCGTGGCTGATGGCCAGCCTGCATGGAAAACGTCACGGCTGCCCTACACAGTCAAGGATCCCCGGATCCGCTATCAGAGGCAGACAGGAAGACATGTTTTGCTCTCTTCAGACAACCCTGTCAATGCATTTTAACAGTGGTTACAAAATGACTGAAACCCAACATGTGAATGTGTCTGTCTCCCATTATAAGATCAATTTGTATACCCCACATCACTTGCGTATACCCCACATCATTTGCGTTTACCCCACATCGTGTATACGGGACATATTAGAGTTGCCAGTATCTTGGTCCATTGTGTCGTCCGGGACGCTGCTCTTCATTTCCAACCCGATGAGGTGGCAGTCAGAGTAAAAATTAATGAGCCCGTATGAATTTCCGTCTTTTTAAATCTCACATTTTAATCCCACTGATGTTGCTTGGCAAAACGCCTTTCAGTGCAGAAAAAAGCGTAAGATAAATAACGGAAGAGTTTGTAGTCAACACACAAATGGCATAACTAATAAATTGACATTAAGAATAAAAAATTGCTATTTAATACTTGAATTATGGTGTTCGGGATCCTTTGTAAAGTGTCATAACGGTGCAATGGAGACATTATGTTGACATCTTCTACAGAACACAATGCACACCCATCTCATTTCTTCCTTACTGGAAGATTCAAGTGACCGTGAAGGACCTTATAATTCCAATAATAAAAAAAGCAGTAGAGCAAGCAGCTGCTGTTTTCCATACTTAAGACTTGCTTTGTGTCTGGGTATTATTAGTCTAGCCATTTACTCTCTTCTATACTGTAGGCGTTTTGGAGAAATAGATCAAGTAGTGTTTGCTCTTTCTGGTAGTCGGGTAAACGTATAATAAAAAACCAGAACCGTGCTTTCATAAAGTTGTTAGAGTTATGCACTCTTTTCGTTATGTGATGATAGCTTTCCCGCTAGTTGGCTGCCCAGGTATGTATTTTACAGGGAGTCACAGTGATGACAGGCCGTCGCCATCGTTGGAAAAGCAGCCTTAGAGGTAGCTTTGCTGGCAGGACTTCCGTTTCAGCGTTGACCTCGCGTTTTGACTTGTCGCCTCTTATTACTGCTTATTTTCTGCCAGCCACCAAACCCGTGCCAGGGTGCTTGTGTTCCCTGGGAAGCCTTGCAGGCTGGAGACGTCAGCACGCCCAGATCTCTTCCTGCTACAGAGGGTTTCCATGGAAACGCATGCCGAGCGGAGACGTGAGAGTGGCAGCGGATGTATTGTGGCTTCGGAAGACCCTAATAAAGAGGAGAAGTTGTGCGGTGCGGCCTCTGCTCTCGGCGCCTGTCAAGCCCAGCCGAAGTGTTGTTTACGGTGTTTGGGTATGATGAGCTTGAACAGAAGAACTATGAAGGCGGCCAGAACTTTTGTCATCTGCTTGGATGTCTGCCTGCTGACTGAGAAAGCCTACCTGAAGTTCAGTAGCGTGTTTGAGATCATTATATGTGGACTAAACAAGGCTTAACGAGCTGCAATCGTCTGAGATAGTTTGTTTTTTGTTTGGCTCCTTTCTCTCAATTAATTGTGCACTGCAGCGTCGTTCCAGGTCATTGTTCTGCTAGAAACAGCTGCGGGGGTGACCTGCTCTCTTGTGTTTTATCCTATAGTGCCTGGACAGATTTATTCCATCATTGCTGTTCCCGTCCTGTTAAATATGTGCTCTCCTCGTGCCGCTCGGGTACCAGATGGCTGACGGGGGCTAAGGAGGTCGTCGCGTGCTGCTCGTTGGCAGCCTGACAAAGAGCAGGTTGATTTTGGCAGTGGAACAGGCTGCGTAAGACCACCTGAAGCCCCAGCGAGGGTCTGCACAGAGTCCAGCACAGAGCCGTGTCTCATATCACCCCCACAGTCAGAGGGAGGGTGGTCTTTCAGTACCAGAGTGAAAGTGGAAGTGTTTCCAATATCCTTCAGCCCTGAGAGCGCTTAAGAGGAAAACAAATGTTTTCGTAGTGGCTGAAATTGCATTGCCGGCCCAGTCCGGATCTGATCCAGCTTGCCTTATGCACATTCGTCTTGTAACTCCCGTCGCCTCCAGAATCTCTCAAGAGGCACTGATTTTCTGTCTCTTTGTCTGACTTATTGCCCCACATTTTAATTTAAACTGATTTACAGCGGCAAATATAATTACAATGAAAGCCGTTTTTATGCTTTATTGGGAAATGTGTCTGTTTGAACTATCAGTTTTCCAAACTATTTTTTAAATAGTTTTTTTTTTTTCTGTACTGTACAAAACAGATTGAAATTGACTTTCTCGAAAAGGATTTATGATGCATTCAGAGGAGAGATGGTCGGCCGGGCTGTGGCTTTAAAACTCCAGGGTTGGGGGTTTGACTCCGGGGACGGCAGTTCTGCGGGTGCGCTGATTGCATGTTCTCCATGTGCATTGTGTGGCTTTTCTTTCACAATCCCAGAACATGTGGCTGAGGTGCATGAGCTCTGTCTGTAGTCTGATCTGCGACAGACAACTCGTCATGATCAAAAGCTCTCTGCTCCAGGTCTTGTTACTGCCTCCATTGTACCATTGAAATGGTTCCTAATGACTTCAGTAAAAAACCAGCCTCCCAAGCAAGTCACAAGCCCTAATCAGGTTTAAAATTTGTGTTCGCAGACTGCTGATGTGCAACTTACTTTAGATTCACTTCCAAAAAAAAAACTGTTTCCACAGTATGTGGACCAATGATTTGAAAGCTGTTGTCCGCTAAGCAAAGTGTGACACCGGGACAATCGAGCCTCATGAGTCAAGCTACTCAGTGATATTCAATCTGCCTTGCTGTATAATTTATAGCTTCTGGGGAAGAGTACAAAATTTTGTGGACACGGTGCGCTTGTCTTTCATGGGCATGAGCTGTTCGTAAATGCGTTCAATAAATCCTAACAGGGTGATTTCATGAGCTGTCCTATATAAATCTTACGAGTAGGCTGTTTTAAGTAATCACATATGGGAAATATGATGTTTGCCATATTCTTCCCCATCTGAGTCTCAAAAATGTTGCTTTTTACAATCAGAAGTATTATAATACATTTTTTATGGACTTACTTATACAGTGCAATTTATTTCTTGCATTTGAGGCCTTTCATAAACTCTGTGTTTGAGGTTGAATCTTCCCTGTACTCTCCGCATAAGCAGCCAGTAAAGTGGCGTAGGTACAGACTGAACTGGTCTGTGTGTTCTGTTAAACCTCCCCATCTGACAGAAGCAGAATGGGGCGGGGGTTGTTAAACTAACAAAGCTCCCTGTCTGACGGTCTATTCATTAAAGTGGCATTTCATTGGTTTTCTCGGGTTTTAATCTAGTTCCTGCTGTCTCGTGGTACATTGAACTGATTTGGCTCGCAGTGTCAAAGAGTACAGGCTGAACGTGATCAACTTTTCAGAGGTTCATTACATTCTGTTTATAGCGTTAGTTTGGTATTTATGCTTTATCTCAAAGAAGCCCGCTAATTTACTGGAAGCTCCCAGAAGACTTAGCGTCAGTCTGCCTTCGACATCAGCCCAGTATATCAGTTTCATCCAATCTATCCTGTAGGTGGGCTGCTGTGCTTGTAGAGAGAAGGTTCATGTTTTTTTTTTTATTGGCCACATGCAACAGAGAACAAAAGGACAGTAGATAATAGAGTTGGTATGTTGCTCATGTCAGATGCTTTGGGAAGTTTATTACAGAGTCTTTTATTAGACTTGTGTATGGTGGAACACTTCAGTGATTGTTTCAGTCAGGGCAAAGTTTTAGTTTTGTAAAGGACCAGTCATGCTGACGCAGTAATTAGCGGCATGTGACCTAATTGTAACAATTGCTTAAGTGTGTGTTTTGTGTAATTGTTTTTCTTTGGTTTACCGCTGTGCTGCTAATTCTAAGCCGTGTCTCTGAACGCATTTTATTACCGCGACGTCCCATTCCCTCGCAGGTACTGCAACGAGCACCTTCCCTGTCCACCACACATCTACTGGTCGAGCTGGTCGTCGTGGGAACGCTGCCCCGTGCCCTGTGGCGGAGGCATCCAGACACGACATCGGACCTGCGAGAACGGGAACGAATGTCCTGGATGCAGCGTGGTAAGGCCCCTCGCCTCGTCTGTCTGCCCAATGAGGGGCACGGATGCTTTTGGACACAGGAAAATGGTGATGTCACTGGAATGTCCTGGATGCAGTTTGGTATGCCCATATGAGGGGCACGGATGCTTATGGACCCCTGAAATGATGAGTATTTCTATTCATCTGCCTATAAATTTCCCCCAGTTACCCTAATCTGATTCATGCCTTTTTTAAATTAAACTTTGTAACTAATTTTAACCATTCATTAAAATTGAAATGGACCTGAAGTATTTAATCAGCTTCCTCCTGGAGATTAATTTGCATAAATGTAGAGGAAGCTATAAATACTATGACAAATATTCATTTAAAAAATAATAAAATGCAATCAGCTGTATGCTGTTATCATTTTATATTCTTCTGTCTGGCAGGATTTCGCCTCCATTTTAGCATTAGTGTCCACCGACGCAAATGTCATAGTCACAAGTTTCTTCCGTCGTTCAGAGAAATCCACAGAGATTCATCTATTTTTTTGTCTCCCTGGCGCGTGTCCAAAATTGATTAGCGACAAATCTAAAGGGATGGCTCCCCTTGACCAGGGCTTGCAGTTCAATTTTGACCATCTCACGCGGTGTAATTACACCTCTGTCACTCACTGCCCCTAACAAACAACCGAAGGGCACCGTCTGATGGACTGGTGCCTCTTTTGAGACGTCAGTGTCTCCTGGAAGAGAAGCGTTTGCCGGAATAATTACACAGCGTGCGTGTCGCCGCTGCTGAGAGCGCGTCTGCCGGTGCGAGCTTCAGGTGTTCTGAGCAACACGTCCCCAACAAGTAAACAAAAAGAGTCGCCACTTTGAAGAAGTAGGAAACACCATCTGTTCATGCTTCGATACTTGAAAGGGGTTTCGATTTCACAAATGGGCAGACGGAGCTCTTTCACATAGGAGTGGTTCTGTGACTCTTTTACTTTACTGAAGACCCAGACTGATCCATCCATCCATCCATCCAGTACATGTACCTGCTTGTTCTATACAGATTCCCGAGGTTCTACTTAATTTCTAATCACTTAATCCATGTGGTTTTCTTTGAAGCTTCTCTGCTATCTAGACTTCCAAACTGCAGGCTATTTCCAGAAACAGGGAAGTATCTCCCTTTGGGGCATGGAAACAGATGCTTACTACTGTAGATCAGGAACTTCCAGAGCAGAATAGCTTAATTTGCATGCGAACAACGGTATCTTCTTAATTAAATTTTCTGCTTTTAAAGTTGGTTGATCAGAAATATTGCTGAGGACAGCAGAAGCCAGCGCTTTCACAGTACGGCCGTACCCTGCCCAGCTGGGAATGCAGCAGGCTGGAAGGCGGGAAGGTGCCTGCTGCTGGGAATCGTGCAGTGGGGATGCGCGTTTCCAGGAGGACTCTGCACTGTTCCCTGTGCCTCCGTCACGCAATTGCCTTATTTCATACAATACGGGTTGATAGTCTCAAAGCTAATGTTATGGTAATTAATTTCCGGCATTAAAATGTAAATGAATTTTATGAATTGATGAGTGTTTTCAATACATCGGAGTCAGTCTTGCTTAACGGTGATGGTTTCCTTGCGATGTCTGGCAATCACCAGCTGATTTTACTGACACTCGTGTTTTCACCTGGTTTCATTCTGTGCCAGAAACTCTGGGGACTGTTCTGTTGGCCCACTCTGGGGTGACATACAGTATCACGAGTCAGAAATCCGCTATTCGACATGGAAACTTTCATCAACCTTCCTGCCACATTTATGCTACAAGGACCAGTCTACAGTTATCATCTTTGACATTCTTGTATTATTATTAATACAATAATTAATAACTATAATTATTTTTTAGCTCAGCTAAATTTCCCCATTTTGCAGCTGATGAAGATGACTTTTCCATTAACCGTTCTGATAATTACATGATTTTACAATTATCATCTTGCCTTAAATTAATGAGGTGTGCACATTTAATAATAATAATAATTATTATTATTATTATTATTATTTAAAGAAACATGTTAATTGGCTGCAAATACTCTATGTAATTAATTAATTATTAAATTTGAATTAATAATTAAGTGTAAAATTAAATATTAATTAATATCTATAGGACTGCTTGTGTAAATTACCTCAGCCTTCCTCCTCTAATAAGAGTTATGATGGCGATAACGACTTTGACAACAGCTTGTCATGATAATATGCAGGTGAATGTATGGCACATTAAATTTAGCTGTCCCAGGTGCTGCCTGATGATCTGTCCTTGAAACAGGCTGCAGTTAATATACTTTTGTTCTTGACTGCTGCCTTCTGTGTTTACTAAAGTGTAAAAAAGCTTTGGCTTCTCTTTAAATAATGATTACATTAACTTTTTTATGGTGCTGAAATTGTGAACTAACTTTTTTTTGTATTCAGACAGAAAGGCTAATTAAGAATGGCTAGATGTAATTATATTGGCAAAGGCAAGTATGGCTTATCTTTTGGAAGATAATCATTTGTAGTATATTAAAAATACATTTTTCATTGCTTAGTCATGAAGAGAAATCACTTAGAATTAATATTTTATAGTAGCCTGATATATTGCCTGAAAAAACGGATGAGAAAATTTATTTTATATTAGAGCTAGGAAGTGTATTGGATCGAGAATTACTGAACTGAAATGATGTTTATTTATTTATTCCTCCTGTAGCCTAACAAGTAGAGCATTATGCTAACAATGTAAAAGTCATGGTATCAAAAGGCAGGGAGCACACACAAACAGTGGCCCTTCTCCGCTGTACATCGCTTTGAATAAAAGAGTCAGACAAAACAATAACATTTTTATAGGCAATCCGTGGAAATCAAAATATATGGAATAATTGTAAATGCTGCTGTGTGAATATTTGTACAGTGAATTGAAACTGGTATTGACCCATGGTCTTTAGATCAGATTATCTAATCAAAAGTACTGAGCAAATTAATACCATGACATGAAGTTTAGCTTGTTAGTGTTTCCTGTCATAAGTTGCTGCAGTGTGATTTGTGCTGTTGGGTTTGTGCGCCAGAAAGCCTTGGAAAACTGTATTATAGTTGTCATTTTAAAGCCATTCTGTTCTGGTATTAATATATTTCTACATCATAAATAATAACCCATATTTGCACTGGATGTCTGTGCTACCCATTGTTATACATTTTTGCATGTATTGCAGTAATGTGAATCATATGCAAAAAAGTTAAGAAAATTGTATTTTATGGCATTTAGTTAGTTATGAGAGCAAAGTATACGTGTAGTTTATATAAACATTTCATTTTTTGGATTTATTCGTATTAGGGGGGGGGGCTTTATTTATTTTTTTCCTTTTTAAACCACTGCTATACACAGTGCATCAAGGAGCGTATCACGCCACGCCAGAGCTATCAAAGGTGAGGATTAGCCTTGGGCTTTCATTCATGGCTAGGTCACTCTAATCCCTTTTGTCATTTGGTTGTTAATCTCAGGGGTTCGATCTTTTATTTTCCCCAGCAGCAAAATAAACAAATAAATAAATGAAAGAGATGGCCAACCTCTATAATCGACTTTGCTTGATCTTCATCTCATTGTCTCTGTTTACCAAACGAAGTGTGGACCTTTTGAAATAAGGCTTGTCTATACTTATTGGTGCCATCTCCCTGCTAGTGCAGATTACTGTGGTCAGTTTAATTGTATTGCAAGGCCTTGGGGACGTTATATTCAGGGTCTGATTTTCAAACAGCTGTCCTGTTGCCAAATGTTGGGGGAATTTTCATGGGCCATTTTATACATGACAAATTGAAATTCAACAATTTCCAGCATTTACAATGATATCTACGGTATTCTTCTTTCTTTGGCCCAGTAAATCTTGTATGTTGCTGTATTTTAATTTTTTGCCGTAAAAGTAGCGTTTCAACTTTTTAAAATCTTTTATTTGGATATTTCCCAGCATTCATCTGCTGTTTCAAAAGTAGAGAGGTCTTAAATCTTGGACCTTGGTCTTAAATATGCATTATTTATTGTACCTTATGATTAGAAGCAGTAGTAGTTTGATATGCAACCTCTTTGCATTATTGTATTAGTTTGAGTCCCAGATATCTTTTCTTTGAGGTTCTTACTTCTTGCTAAATCACTTCACTCTGTGAAGGACAATGCGCAAGTGCATGAAGTTATGTGCACTTGCTAATGAAAAGCAGTAATTGCAAATAATAGCACATCGTGTTGTGCTTGTGTAATACATATGATCATCTGAGGTGAATGAAACTGGAGACAGGCTTTGTTGGTTGATAACCGATTTCCCTAATATGGCAAATACATCACATCAGAAAGCTGTGTACATCATCTGTTGTATAAGTGAGAAGTCCCCTATTGCCATAGAAAAGTGAAAGTTAATTTAATTAAATTCCATTTCGTGTTCCACATGACCCTCGTTATGTTTCATAGATTTTTGCTTAGATATGTTTTTTAAGAAATTGCAAAGAGATTACAGCTTGGTGTAGCAGAGTGTAAAAGTAGTAATGACCCCCATATTATACAACCAATGTGATTTGATTAGCCTTTGTGCCCCTCCTGAACACAGATGGCTTAGCAAAGAAGTCTTTGGAAACAGGTGACAAATTTTGAATTATTACCCCTATAATTGTGTTGCTCACTCTGGATGGGTGTCCAGTGAAATTTATCAGTATGTATCAATTTGGATTTTAAATTATGTGTCATTTAAGCGAGCAGACATTTAATTTGTGTATGAATCAACATGATGAATATATGTACAAAGCAACACATTTGTAACAATTTAGCCAGGTCATAATTTCTTGCAAGACTGCTTCAAATATTTTAGATGTCAGTGCCTAATTTGTTGGTTTCAGAGTAGCAGAATGTTTTTTCTCAAGTCTTTTTTTAAATATGGCAAAAGAAAATTTTCTTTTGAAAAACAGCTGTTTGAAAGACAGTAAACATGTTACATTGGAGGGTCAATGCTTAAGGCCCTTAATTAGCATTGTGGTTTTCTACACAAATATCCATTTCTCTGTAGAACTCCAGGAGAAATGTTTTCGGTTTTGAAATATTCACGCTATGGGTATTGCAATGTGTTGAAATTTAAATACCCCAGAGGTAACACTGGAAATTGTGCTTTTTTGTGCGTGTTTCATTTTTTTCCTCTCCCCTTTGGCTTTTCTTAGAAAGGCATCGGACGGACCAAAAAGCGGCGTGTCGTTCTCTTGACATCTGAAGTCGTTAAATATTAATGAACAGCATTGATTACCAAGTCATGCAGTGTGAACGCCGGCGGTTTATGACAAGCTAATTTTTCTTCCAAAAAAAGCACAATGTGACCCCCCCCCCCCCCCACCGCCCCACCCCGTGCCTTTAACCTTGGGCTCCTGCTCTGGCTGCTTTTTGCTGTAGGGGGACATGGGGTAAGTGTTCAAATCTGCTCTGCTTGACAACTTGACAGATGAACAAAGGGGACTTATCTTATTTTGTTAAGGGCTGGCAGTCACTCAAGGTTCGCTCAGCATAAATAAATAAAAAGGGAACGGAGCAAAATCATCCAATCTGACTAATGAACATGTAATTTTGCAATTTATTCTCCTCTTCTTTTTTTTCCTTGTAAAAGCAGGTGTTCTGCTGTGTCAGTTGGTGCCTGTGATGTTTTATGAGCCATTGTACAATCAGAGAGGGCAAAAACTGTAATTATGAATCTCTCAAGACAACAGTTGCTTGGGCAGCATGACCTTGATTCAGAAAGCAGATGAACATCCGGGAACGAGTCATTTCATGTTTATTATTATCATAATTGTCTTAATAAAAATATCATAAACAAAAATGAAATGGCGTGACCGCTGAAATCGTACCATTTTCATCTGTACCAATGAAGTCCAGCTTTAAATAGGAACCAGGTTGAAATTTCCTTTGGGTCATGCACAGGTGCTGTGCTTTTTCCCTCCAGCATTATATTGCAGCATCTGCTTTTGGACCTAAGTTGTAAGTGAAACTTGATCATTGATAGTATTAGCTTTGCTCACTCACTATAAGCCATATTCAGCAAGTAAGGTAAATGCACTCAAGCAAAGTGGACATCTGATCTGGGAGGATGTCGCTGAGCCTAATTCCCGTAGCTCATCTGATTCTTAGCAGGGCTCTGGGGAGTGCTCCACAAAGCCCGATTTCTCAGTTAGCTGGGTTAACTTAAGGTAATAGTCATGATCGTCCAATAGGAATGCTCCATACATAAACTCTTATTGAACTACCATAGTTAATCCAGCTAAGAAATCCTGCTTCATGGAACAGCCCTCTGGTCATCTACGGTGAGCTGTAAAATTTGGCTTCTTTTCCTTTAGGAGTATCAGGCCTGTAACACACTTCCCTGCCCAGACCTGAAGAAGACCACACCTTGGACCCCATGGACACCGGTCAACATCTCCGACAATGGCGGCCATTACGAGCAGCGCTTCAGGTACACCTGCAAGGCCCGCATTGCTGACCCCAGTCTGCTGGAGGTGGGTCGGCAGAGGATCGAGATGCGCTACTGCTCCAATGACGGCTCCACGGACTGCTCCACTGACGGTGAGTTCCCTCTACAGCCTCCTCAACACATTTGTTGACAGTGGTTATAGCGCCCCCATACTAACTCAGTGAAGTATCCCAACCTCTATACCCACAAAACTGAGAAATGAATTTCGTTATGAAAATAACAAAACGGTTTCTACGCATCTACACTTTATCGGAAAAAACAGAAGAAGTTGTGAGGCCGTTGTCTTATAGGGATTTCCTGATTGTAGTTATTCCTTACGGCTGTTTGAGGTTGATGTTACCATTAGTTAGCAGTGACACTTAGTTAGACAAGTACAAACAGGCATTGATAGGCTACTGTAAGACACTGCTTTCACAAGTCGACTTGGTAGGTAAGTCCTCTGTTCACTGTTTTTCACCAAAACCTACTGCCAGTGTCTGTCTCCCAAGTGTGTCAAACTGAGGCAAATTTAAGAAAATGGAAAAGAAACAGCTCCATTTAACCACGTTCGCCTTACGGTGAATGTAAACAGTTGTTTAAACAAGAATCTAATTGACTCATTTGCAGCAGCTGAGATCCTGCAGTGTCCCAGATAACAGTGATGTAGGAACAGCCTGGGCTCATTTGCTAAGATTCTTGGGAGCAAACAAAAATATCTTAGGGTATGTCGGGACCTGCCACCCATGTGAATGTACAGTCACTGAAGAGAACCTTCTGCTCCCACACAAACACCAATAATGGTTCCCTTTGCTGAAAATCGCATGTAGACTTCACTTTGTTTGGCTTAATCTTAGTGCCTCCAGGTTTTGGATACGAAAGCGGTGGCAAAATCTTGTGCCTTGTTAAAGGAAAATGGATGCAGATTAGACCGGGTGTTTGTTTTATCACTGACTAATAGTTTATGATTACAGGAAGGAAGAACATTAATAATGGTATTTTATTACATGTTGTAAAGAAGCTTTATTTCATATATAAGTTGTAAAAACAATTGAATGTTGACATTCTGACAAGGCAATGAGGCTGACATTGTCAATGCTGTAAATATGTGAATGCAAATGACCATAGTGGATTTTCTAATATCTCTGTGGAGGTTCGGCCTCCTTCACTGTAACAGGCTTAATGTCTTTATCTTTTTTTTGCTTGAACCCTCTTGTGCACCATCTCTCTAATGGCTGGAATCTGACTCACAGCCTCCAACAGTTACATATTGCTGTAATTGGGCTTACGAAGTTTAGACAGACAGGTTATATTAGACGAGCGAAGGTGACTCAGCAGTTCTGCCACTGAATACACTGATTAAAATAGCTACAGTTCATGGGTTTCTTTTTCTGTAACTGAGATAGGCATTCTTAACTTCTACAGGCATGTGAATGATACTGGCTGGTTATATGTGAGGTGCATGTTTTGTATGTCGTCATACCTATAGATGAGTGCTCATTTTCATGTAGCCTTTTAATTCCATTTCCTTCAATGTGAGTCTGGTATTCTTCTTAGACTACATTTCCAGGTTTTTAAGTTTATAAACAAGTACATTGGGTCTGAGACCCTTTGGGGGTCCATAAAGCAGTTGCTTGGGGGGGGGGGGTGGCAATGCTTAGGGGGAGACATCGCAAATTGACAGAAAAATACAATATTATAGAAATAGTAACAGCCCTAGTTCTTGGTTGCTCATATGATGACACATTAGTGGTGAGGGGGCCTACGTTTGGTCTATTTTTATTAGCAATTTCTCTGAGCAAAAATGTGGACTGTATGGCAGGGAGCTAGGAGGGAACCAGAACATGGACCATCTATGGGTCCCTGTGGACCGGTTAGCACCGTGAGATGCAGAAAACTTGAGAGGGAAAAATCTGCATTTTCACAAGCCGTCTCCTCACCACTGGGCCCGACAGGCCTGGTGGCTCCGCGCTCTGTCACCTTCGCGGTTCTCATTAACCGCTCATTATCGTTATCATCATGATACTCAATTCAGTTTCTACCAAGAAAAGCAGTCTTGCTGTCCCTTCCAATTCTTTCATGTAAGATAAATCAGTTCATCCTGGTACAAAGGAAACTTTTTTTTTTTTTTTAGTTCTGCAGGAGGCTTGGGCTGCATCCATATCAGTTATTCTATGACTGTAATCCAGAGTTGAAAGTAAGTGAATTGTGAGCACATTTTTTAGCCTGAATCCTCCAGAGATACATATAGGGCAGGGGCCACTGAGAATTGGGCGGCTGAGGTCTCCGCCCATTAAACGGGGTCCAAAGGATTGTATTGACTGGTTTTGATTATTGAGGGACTTACAAACCCCTGTTCCCCCATTATTTATGCCCATGATATACGGTATGTTCCAATTTCTATTATAAATCTTGCTGTTTTATTTAATTATCAAATTCTTTGATTCATATTTTCATGTTGTCAGGTTAGCAAGCAGCATTTTAAATGGTGGACATTTCTAATGGATGGATGGTCCCTGTTTTATGGTATTAGGTCTGCTCTTGTGTCTTGGTGTTTTAACACTCGTCTCGTCTTAATAATGAAACATGTTGTGCCGCAGATGAGGCTTACAGGGCTGTGCTTTGTGACGCTACGTGCGACAGACAGCTTTAGATGAGTTCAGTATCAGCAAATTCGTGGTAATCAAGAGGGAGCTGTAGTTGTCAAGAATGAATAAGCGGAAGAAACACAAACTGAATCAAAGTTTTTTTTCAAAGACTGTTTTCATGAAATATATCAGGATATCAGGACAAGCATTTAGGTCATGAAGATATCAGCGTTATTATGGAAAAAAACACCTTTTATCTCGTCATTCTTGCTCGTAATCTGACACGGGCTGTTCTAATAATGCTTCGACAAGCGAGAGGTGACAGTCGACCCGTCACATTTACAGCCTTTCCTGTACGTTTTTGCCGTCTTTTCTTCCTCCTCCTCCTCGCTATTTTGTTACACTCGCTTTTGTTACCTCCGGTCATGTTCCAAAATACGCTCCCCATTTTTTTCCACCCATCCATGTGCCACGTGGCTCCTTTCCCCCGCCCGCCTACAGCGAAAATAAGCGGATCCTCGGTTTACTTTTCCCGTGCGATCGAGTGTTGCGTCACATTCTTTAGTATATAACGACATCGTCGTTTTATTCTCGCTGTTTCACATTTCATTTTTGGTTGATGATCTTTTAATCGACATCCAGAAAATCAAAGGCAAATAATTTCCCTTGGCGCTTTCCTTCTCAGCGCAGGCAGTTTTATTTTATTTTATACCATGCAAGAAAATCATTACGAACATTATTGCGTCTATAACAACGCTTCATTGCACCGGTGCCTCGCTGTTGATGTCACGCTAAGTAGCAAGCGTGGAGCCGGCCAGCTGAGTGTTTTTAGACAGAAGATGAAATAAGGCATGATTCTAACTGCATAATGTTTTATATTCTTTGGCAGAGCGGCTGCACTATTTCATATCTGCACACTTAATATCACAAATGCATCCCATCCAGAGTATACCAGAGAATATTGTCTCCTTTTTTAAGGTTCCGCATTAGCCTCTCCTGGATCAAAGGCTATGAAAGTGTAGCTGTGTAAGGTGTGGTAAAGAAATTTTGATAACGCTTAAAGCAGTCATCGTAATGCATCATATATGGCTTCATAATGGATTATAGTGCATTCAAAAAGTATTATAAACATGACTATTGTTATTTATAAAAAGCCATAATGCATTATAGGCATATTATGCATGATGAATGCTTTATGAAGCTCTCATCTATAATGCACTATAGATACCTTTATAATGCATTATAATGGTCGGTATAAGAATAAAGGATGCTTTGTGCTGCATTATGAAGGTATTAACAGTGCATTATAAATGAGAACTTCACAGAGCATTCATGATTCATAATAAAAATGGCTATAGTCTGCTGTGCCTTTTTATAAATAGTTATAATACTGCTTTATAATGCATCTATGATGCATTCATTACACATGACTGCTTTGAGTAAAGTGTTACCAAAATGTTGCTGTGCTAAGTGTTGGGCTTGTGGTGTGAATAGCAATTGGCCGATCCCTTTAGATTGTGCACCCCCCCCCCCCCCCCTCCGCCAGCACTCCATCAGAGTGTCTGTAGTGTCCTTTATTTTTCATGTTGTGGGGTATGGAGCCCAGGTCAGAACCCTGTATTGGCTCGGCTGCATGCCAAACTTCTGCTCACCTTGTGACTTCCCCCTTGCGACACGGAGTGCGTTGGCTGAAGGGAAAAGGCTGTAATGCCCACGTCAGCGCTTGTTATCGGCCCGCATGCTCATTATCCCACCGTGAGGCCCCTGCTGTACGTCTGTGTGTGGATGGATTCCGCACGCAACCATCAGCACGTTATTCGTACACTCAGAGATCCGCTAGTGTTCACAGTGAAAGAAGCCCCCTTGCAGTAATACAAAATATGATTCGGAATTTGGATGAAGAAAAAATGTAATGATTATAGAGCTGCTTTTAAGTTCAACCTGGCCTGTGCTTCTTAAAACGCTTATCTTTATTTCAATAATAGTGGCTTGTATTTTTTTTATGGCAATCATTATTAATTTGCATCCTTTATATTTTTATATTATAATTTTTCTCTCCTGGAACAATGGAGCGGATGCTGGTGTAGGTAATGTAGCTTTGACTGTGCACGTAATTGGCATAAATCCTGTTAATTTGTGCAATTAGTGCATCTAGGTGTTTATTGGCAAAGGTGCTACTCAGTACAGTCAGCTAGAGAAGTATTATTTGATTTACTCATTTAATTTCAAACAACTCCAGATGTAAACTAACATATTTATGAAATGTTGTATTTGATTAGCTAATTTGTCATTTCTCAGAGTAGCTGACGTTGCATTGTGATGAGCCCGGGTCCTGTTTTGGATAAGTGGTTCTGGGAGAATGGCTGGAAATGTACAGCTACATATGTGCAAAGATTCATCACACACCCCACTGCATCCCTGCCCCCTTCATTCATTATTCATTGACGGTTTCCCATTAACACAGAACGAATCTCGCAACGTGTTCTCAAATCACACGTTTGTTCGATGTTATCTGTAGACCCAAGAATATGGTTAAAAGACAACTTGATCATAAAATAATTTCATGACAAAATAAAATGTATGTGGTAGATAAATAAAACGGATATGTTGGGAAGACAGTGCAAATTTGAAGCTTTCACTGTTGTATTATTCCGAGGTTATTATGAATGGGGTTGTGTGTTGTGTGACTCACTCTCGCTAAAGACACTATGCTGGGAGACTTCATGATGAATTGAGATTGTCTCTCTGCTAGTAAAAGTCCAGATTACTGTTGTTCCTTCTTCTGTCTCATCAATAACCGCTCAAGTATTTCACGCTGTATGATCTCATACAGCCATCCATCATTACTAATTTCCATCCGCTTCCTGCACAGCCACATACATTTAGAATGACTTGCTGAGCTTTTATCCAGAGTGACTTATAGGTTTTCACATTTTTCCGCCTGGTTATCATGCTGAAGGTGGTTCAAGGTTAAGTGCCTTGATGAAATATACTGCAGCACGGCCCTTCCTTGGGCTTGGAACCAGCAACCTTTGGGCTATGAATGCATGTTATTTTTCCACCTGGTTTATTATGCCGAAGGTGGTTGAAGGTTAAGTGCCTTGGTGAAATATAGTGCAGCATGGCCCTTCCTTGGGCTTGGAACCAGCAACCTTCAGGTTATATCTGCATGTTATTTTTCCACCTGGTTTATTATGTTGAAGGTGGTTCAAGGTTAAGTGCCTTGGTGAAATATAGTGCAGTGCCTTGCTGAAGTGTACTGCAGCAGGGCCTTTCCTTGGCACGGAACCAGCAACTTTTGGGTTATAACTGCGTGTTATTTTCCCACCTGGTTTATTATGCTGAAGGTGGTTCAAGGTTAAGTGCCTTGGTGAAATATAGTGCAGTGCCTTGCTGAAGTGTACTGCAGCAGGGCCTTT
>JABFEB020000033.1:6759535-6780753 GCA_019775895.2 Stomatorhinus ivindoensis | reverse complement strand
GGGGAAGAGAGAGAATTTCTCGCTATGCTGCTACAAGTGAGGCCAGGAACACATTGCAAACGTTCATGCTGCCCAGGAGTCAACTAGGCTAAGTGGAGGTAGGCTAGGTTTCCACTGAGTGCCCAGCTAAGCGCTATTGCAGCTACACAACAAAACAATTATACGACACTTTTTAACAAAGTAAGAACCTTATAAGACTATATAAGTTCCAGAAGGGCAACTTTCAAAGGACATGAAAAGGCATCCGGATTATTAGAGGAATTCTTGGAACAAATGGGTCTTGAAGTGCTTCTTGAAGTTGGAGAGGGAGTCTGATGACCAGACATGGTTTAATAGCTTATTCCACCATCGGGCAACCACACAAAAACCTTCTGGAGCAGGGCTAGGCAACACTGATCCTGGCGTACCAGTATCCAGTAGGTCTACCATCACTGGATCAGGGTTGCCTACCCCTGGCCTGGAGTGGCACTTCTTACGTGGTGGAGGGAGCTCCAAGCGACGTTGATTTGCTAACAGAAGGAGCAGAGATGAGACCAAGGTCTTCAGGAGCCTTTTGATATAGATGGGGCTGGCGAAAAGACGAAAAGTTAAGTCTTGGAGAAATTAAGCTGGAGGTGATGGTCACTCATCCAGGCTGCCATGTCAGCCAGACAAGCAAAGATCTGAGCATAGTAATACGCCTGCGTCAAAAAATGTGTTTGTCTTACTTAGGCAATTCCCCTAATTAATAGGGATGTCTGCATACTTTTAGCCATATACTGTATATCCTCGATGCAGCAAACTTCAAGGACAGAAAAGTAATATCGACAAATCTGTGGCAATACAAATGATTATTCCCTGTGATACAGTCTCATTTTCAACTAGCTAATATTGATTTATACACCGATCAGCTATAACATTAAAATCACCTGCTTAATGTTTTGTAGGGTCCCCCTTGTGCCCACAAAACAGCTCTGACCCATCGAGACATGAACCCCACAAGTCCTCTGAAGGTGTCCTGTGGTACCTGGTACCAAGACAGCAGCAGATCCCTAAAGTCCATGGATCTGACTTATTTGTCCAGCACATCACACAGATGCTTGACTGGATTAAGATCTGGGGAATTTGGAAGCTGGTCATGTGGACTTGAACCTTCAACTCTTTTTCACGTTTTTCAAAGCTTCCCTGAAAAGTGTGACTGGGCACATTATCCTCTTAGAAGAGGTCACTGCTAGCGGGGAATACTGTCACCATGATGGAGTGTACTTGGTCTGCAACAAGGTTTAGGTAGGTGGTATGTGTCATAGTAACACCCAAATGAATGCCAAGATCTGAGGTTTCCCAGCAGAACCTTCTCCAGAACATCAAACTGCCTTTGCCAGCATGTTTTCTTCCTTTAGTGGATCCTGGTGCCGTCTCTTTACCCAGTAGAAAAGACACACGATCTGGCCATCCACATGATGTAACATAGAATGTGACTCATCACACCAGGCCACCTTCTTCCATGGCTCCATGGTCCAGTTCTGATGTTTACTTGTCCATTGTAGGCACTTTTGATGGAGGACGGGGATCAGCACGGGCATCTGACCAGCCTGCACCTATGCAGCCCCCTACCTAGAAAGCTGTGATCTGCTTTGTGTCCAGGCACCTTTCTAACATACGTAGTCAGCACTCGCTTTTTTGATTGAACCAGACGGGCTAGCCTTAATTCCCTACGTACATCACTGAGCCTTGGGCGTCCAAAACCCCGTTGCCAGTTCACTGATTGACCTTCCTTGAGTCACTGTTGGTAGGTACTGACCACTGCATACAGGGAACACTCCACAACACCTGCCATTTTGGAGATGCTCTGACCCAGTTATTTAGCCATCACACTTTGGCACTTGTCAGAATCACTCAGATCCTTACACCTTTTCCTTCTTCCAACACATCAAATTCAGGAACTGACTGTTCCCTTGTCTAATATATAATGGCACCCTTGACAAGTGCCATTATAACAAGATAATCAGCGCTATTCTTTTCATTTGTCAGTGGTTTTAATGTTATGGCTGTTTGGTGTCAGTCCTGACTGGAGACTGCTCTACATGACAAATTACTTTCCTTTAATCAGAAAATTAAAATAAATCTAGGCAAATGGGTTAATGTGATTATGACAAATATTCCACTTTAGCTATTTTGCATATTTCTGTGCTATTTGACAGCCAGATTATTCCAGAGTTAACAGGTCACTATTTAGTTTATATTTAGAACAATTAAAAACAAAAGCATTCAGAGGTACATCTCTACTAAATATACAACTGTACTAATAGCCGAATAGTCCTAATTAAACTGAATAGTCCTATAAAATATGGTTGTCTTCTGAATAGCTACAGTTCTCTATGGTTCAGCATGACATTTTAGTAATGATGACTGGTCGACGTGATAAGATCTTCCCTAAATGTACTTTCATAAATGTGCATGAGCAAAATTTCAAATTTATTTCTATTGTTTATGCTACAATGCACATATTTTGGCTTGTAAAGATACAGGCCAACCAAAAAGGGAATCCTTTTTATTATACAAGAAACAATTGGCAAAAAATTTCATATGTCCCAGGTATATATTTGTTACAATGCATAATCATGACCTTGGATTATGACACTTTTACAGAGTTAAAAAGTTCATTGTTATGATCTAAACCAGAAGTCACTTTTAATTTTAGATTGATAAAAAAAAATCTGTGATGTTGCCTTTGGTGAATTAACATGTGATTTTGCATTTTTTTGTTTTTAAAGATCTTACTGTTATAGTTAGTGCCAAACCATGTGACTTATTCTGTTTTTCTTATATACATTTGCCTCTTATCTACCTTCGTGTTCTGTGTCCAGAATATCTTGTCCATATTTGTGTGCATGAATAAGTGTTGGGGGAGCTTAATATATATTTTACAAAATGTATTAATACAAAAATTAATACATAAAATTAAACCAGACTATAATCAGTCAGGGTTAAAATTCCATTAAAACATATGTAGGCAGGTGACCAGTGTATATTGATTATGTCAGCTGCAGGGATAAGGAAAAAAACATCAGTCAGATGTTTCCAGGACTATCTCACATTAGGAGAACCTGCACATAGGGCTGAAAAGTTCCTCCACTTGTGACTTGCAGGTAGCTCTGCCTGTCTTTTTTTGATTTTGGCTTCCAGGACACACAGCATTATAGTCGTTATACCAGGGTTCCCAGGTACCTCACATTAACATGCATTTTATGCACATTCCATGCATTTTATGCACATTCCATGCGCTCCACCACAGAATTCTAATAAAATGTCATTATTCTGTACCCTGTCATCACAACGCATTCCTGGTGCTTCATATGTGTCCCTGCCACCTACTACCCTCTGTACAATATAGCTCCAAATGTCACCAAAACACATTAGATTTTTGGGGTATGTACGTACTATTTTTGACGTATAAAATCCAAAAATGAAAAGTATTTTTTAAAGGTCTTCAGTGGGGGAGGGAGGCTTTTCAATACATATAATTTAGGCAGTTGTAATAATTTTTAAAATGAGAATGATAATCCATATGTTAATCTAGAGCTGAATCTCAGGGTGCTTTTTCAGCGCATCAGGTACTCTACTTTTAGTGCTAAAAATTCAGTACTTTCCCTATTCTGATGACTTCCAGTCCAGTACCAGTACCAAAAGTACCAAACCAGCTGGGGTACTTTTTCAGTTCTTTGGGGTTGGACGTGAAAACGCTGTGTTGAGGACTGCTTATGGAAATAGCCTTTTTCTGAACCACAATACAACTGCCATCTCGAAAAAGGTTACAAACTCAGGAGACAACATTAAAAATAACAATGGATGAGTGGACAAGAAATCCAAGCTTTAATTAACTTAACCCCCCCGCCGCCCACGCGCTATAAGGTCTGTACAGTATGAAGGTATAAAAAGAGCCTGATATCAACCAAGCTGACTATTGCAATCTTTGCAATGTAGGAACTGCATTTATGCATAATACGCAATGCTAGTATTAATATCACACGTCTGCCAGGCATATTATATATTAAAGCCAGTTGTAGAATGCAGTACAAAATACCCTCACACTGTGATGCCAATTCAGTTTTTACAACAGGGAGAAACTAGCACAAAGAAGTTCTGCACTTACTGTACCTGGTGCAGTAGAAAAGCACCCTTGATTATTTGAGTAGAAATGCTTCCGTTGTATGATGTAAGTGTTGTGTCTTAGGAAGAGTGGTCCAGTGTTTCTTTTGAACGGCATATCCTTCCCGGAATGGACTCAATCCAGGGGCCCAAACATATTCAGGCTGCAGATTCTAGTTAACATGAGCAGCTTTATACTGCTCAGAGCTAGTTACAGGTGTGTGTGTGTGTGTGTGTGTGTGTGTGTGTGTGTGTGTGTGTGTGTGTGTGCGTGTGTGTGTGTGTGTGTGTTGGTTTGGAGGGGCGGGTGGTGTCAAAAGAAGGACCCCTTGCAGCTGGAACATCTTACTACTGAGTTACGAGTTGGCTGGAGCCTGTAGCTCAGAGTTCCTGTACTGACACTGACACACTGTAACAGGGTCGCCGACATTGGTCAGCTGGCTGGAGTGACATACATGCACACCCATTTCTATGTATGCAACAGTTCTATTACCTTGTAGCTAATTTTCAGTTCATAATGGAAGAAGGTGCCACATTAGGGTAATGCCACGCCACACCATGTTCACACTAAAGAGTTATCAACTGATTGTGTTTCCATCTATCATGCCCAAAATAGAATCCAATTATTATTAAAATGTTATCCACCATTTAGGATTTGTGGTGTGTATTAAAAGACATTCTACTTTAGTGCTACATGAACCACAATCAAAAGAAATTAATCATTCGTAATCAGCTGTTTCAGTTTTCCATTTATCATATCAGTGGAGAAAAGGACATGAAAACTCACCACCTCATTTTGTATGTAGCTTTGAATATTAAACAAAATCTTCTTCATCGCCTGCACTAAAAACTGCGGCTGATTTTAACAACCTTTTAAAGTGATTTTACCCTGCAAATAGCAAAACCGTATTGTGGGAAGGTTAAAAACTCTGTAACCACAGAGGTTACAGTAAGATTTTCTTTGTCAGAGAGAAGAATCTCCACCCTCTACCTGACATTTGAAGCGTTAAAACGTGAAATTATGGACATGCTGACACATTTCAGCATCTAACATTTTTATGTTTTCACAATGACGTTTTAATTCTACAGTATATTAATGCAAGTATAATCATTATTTCCAGATATTTGTAATTTATTGTGCTAATGTATAAATCATCCTTATTTCATTGCTGAGTAGCATAAGACCTTATCTAATCATATAACTATTAAAATAAGGGATTTTCCAGCATTAATTTACAGGAGCTAATCTAAAGTGCTAAGAAACACATTAGCAAGAAGTACTAAGAGTATTGTAAATCAAAGTACCTCATCTGTGCTTATACAATATAGGTAAGTCTTGGATTCGGTTACGGCATGAGACAAGAAACACAATAATGGCTAGTTACTTAGTTAAGGTCTTGATTGAATTGATTGGCGGTATATACAAAAAAAATCATGTATGTAGGGTCTGTGGATATTCAACAAATAAAACAATGACATCACAAACGTCTTCAAATGTTTCAATACCAGTTATCTCAAAAATCCTTTATTTAAGTATATTTTAACATATTCATTAGAGGTGTCACGAGATCGATCTTGCAATATTACAACATGGACATACAACATGTTTCTCGTCAGAGTGATAAGCGATCTCGTGAATGAGCTGCAGATCAGCTGCGGTAAGCATGTCGACGTCTGACGAAATTACCACAGTAGTTTATGGTGCTAGATAATTGTTCTGTTCTTTACTGCATATGATGGAGATTATTTAAAACATTTCACCATACATCTGCATTATTTAATATTTTTTGTCTTTCAAATTAATCAAATAACAGGCTGCTTTCCAGTAATATATTTCCTCTTTGAAATTTTCCTTAAAATATTGTTCAAATATCATTTCGTTCTCGTGAATCCAATATCATGTCTTGTCTGGTCTCGTGGGCTGAGTATATCGCTACACCCCTAATATTCATCCATATGTATTGCTAACTTTCCATCCATCAATTTTCGGTAAATGCTGGTCCAGTTTAGGGTTCCGGGGGGGTCAAGAGCCAATTCCAGGGGCCACGGGCACAAGGCAGGGAACAACCCAGACGCCAATCCAAAGCAGCTGACTTTCAGACTTTATATACATCAAATAAGTACTTATTTAAAGAAAACACACAACAGCAACCAACATACTATTTCCTTCTATGCAGAAGTGGAGATTTCAGGTCCATAAAGTACAAATCCAGATTTTGTTTCAATCGACCAGTTGAGTGACTCTGACTGTGACTCTTTATGCTCAACTGGTTGGTTGAAACAAAATCTTGGTCTGGATTTGCACTTTCTGGACCTGAAAACTCTACCTCTATTCCTAAGGAAGCTCAAACTGCAAGCTCTGTTTGAACAGCGAATATTAATAATCTGCTGTTTTCTGCTAAATACAGGCAGATGCTAAGCAGGAACATCCCACCAGAGCAGCATGCAGCGAGAGGGCTGGGGGAGTATTTATGGCGTGAATAATGTGATGTGTAAATTCCTGGCATAAACTGTGAATGGATTAATGGTGTACACATTAGCTTCAGTTTCTTTAATCTTTCACGCGGTAAGAGGCCGTGAAGTGTGCCAGCCGACTCATGCAAGAAATAATGCTTAAAATGGAGAGGCAGGGTTTTTAACGTCTCCCCTGATCCAACATCCATAAATTACAACCTTTCAGCGATCTTGATGTCCAGAGAGGAGGGTTGCAATCAGTCTGACAAGAAATGTCACGATCCCTCTGGCGACTTGAACAGAAGAAATGCAGGAGTCGATGGTACAGGAACATGGTAGAGAGCTTGATATTGGTGGGAGGGACACAACTTAATAATTTAAATATAATGGTCATTTTCATATTTGGGCGGTGAATGAATCTAAATTAAGTAAGAAAATTAAGTAAAGGGAACACGCCCCTCCCAGCTCATTCCGATGTGCCTGGTAGGAATATATGCAGGGTCAGTGTCACACAGGAAGGCTACGGCGTGAGGGAACCTTGACCTGCAAGATCTAAGACGCTTGGCGAAGGCTATTCATCTTAGACAGGAGGCACCAGTCACGTCGACTAGGATTCACGATTTAGTGGCTTCTCTGTTGTTGGCTAAGTACAGCGTTGAAGCTTCTCACAGACAGGAACTTTTACTCTAGGAAAAACTGAATACCTCATGTTTCATTACCTAAGACACTGTTAAAGAGTCAAAAGACAGACCAAAAGCTATTGTATTTGTTATCACATACAAGTCGCATTGGGGGAATGCATTATTTTCATGGATGTCCATTATCTCAAAAACTAGAACCAGTTCAGCAAAAGTAATTTTTGAATTCAGCACCCTCAAAATACCCTAAATCCATTCAAAAAACCTTGGCAGCTGAATTTTATTATTTTTTTTGTAGACCTGTGTAATCATTCAATAAAATAACTGACACAAAATATACAGAGTACAGCTCTGGAGAAGAAACACTTTCTTTGTAATATTTCAAGATGTCCTGAGATGTTTGGATCAGAGATAAGCTGTGTTTCCTCCAGGACCACAGGCTTATTGCGAGATTTTCGGAAATGATTTCTCATGAGGACGACCTGAAAATTGGAACTTAGAGCATCATATATGTTATAGTGATCTAATTTTTAATCTGGAAGAATCAACAGTCAGCAGTGCCCAATAGTCCCTTACTGTATGTTTGTTTTCATTCAATGCCTTTATATCTTGCCTTAAAGCAGATTTGTGAAATAAAACTTAAATTAATCCTGGGATGATAGATATGTCCAGACACGGTAATCATGGAATTTCTTCCTCCATATGAACTAAAGGATCTGCAAGGCCTCTTTGCTTCTGGGTGGCTAGAGAACTGAACAAACTTTGTTTGTTTTTTCCTCAACCCGTTTGAAAAGCAGTTGCAACCTGGAGTACATTTAGTGTTCATACATTCCAGGAGGAAAACAGACCTCTGTTAACTCAAAAAAAGGAACGCGATATTTTAAATTTGTGATGATTCTTGTGAATTGTATGCCGGCATGCGGCTGACACATGCTTTGCAGACTGACTTCTACACTTTAATGGGATTGGCTTGCCCCCGAATATTCTCCGGGGAAAATTTTCTCAGCACATGGAGTTTACTACAGTATTAAGAAGCCTCTTTTATGTTTCTATAAATTATCTTTGGATTTGTATTTATAGTTCTGTTCAATGCAGACTTGTAACCATCCCAGCAAATCCTTTGGAAAAATGTCACTAGTGGATGTCGATGCCCAAATCTTTGTTTTTTTTTCTTTTTTTTTGCTTATTTTTTTGAATATTGAACATTTCACATGTTGATATTTCTGTGACATGCCAAAGCAGCACCACCTTTTCCTAACCCATTGTAACCCACAACTAGGATATTTATGCTTTTATCTTTTCTTACTCATAAACCCCACAATAAATCAGACTATGCTAGACCCTTTCTGAACACAGATAATATGGCAGTAATTATCATCTTATAAAATATATTCTGAATGGCGTTCCATCCAAGGTGTACCTCATCTATTTCTTGTGCAGCCTTCCAGCTTATGAGGCTGGGAGATGGATAGATGTATATATTTTGTAACTGATTTGGAGAACAGGAGAAAAAAATAAAGATTTCCCCAGGGATTCAGGAAGACTACTTTAGATTGAGTAAACTGCTCATTAGGAACTGAGTATTTAAGTGGAGAAATGAAGAAATGTGAAAGTCTACAGAATAAGGCACCTGTTTCATTTAGATTTAGTGTTTCTTATGATTCCTGAAGTTTCTGGGTTTTTATGGATTGCATTACATTACTTTTGTGTTGATAAGATATAGACCTCATTCCCCCCCTTCCAGAGCTTGTCTGAGATTGCATCTAATACATTTGTCTTAGTTGTGTTTTTTGTTTGTGTTTTGTTTATGTTTTGTTTGCTTGTTTCTAAAATTGGCACAAACATTAGTAATAACATTGTTTACATTTATATGACAACATGTAAAAGACCTTACAATAGTTAACTAATACAGCTACCACAATTCAGGAGCAATTTGCATGAAGAGGGTTCAGTCGACCTTAAGGTCCCTCCTAGAACTTCAGGGGATGCATCCATGTCATCAGCAACTAGGCCCCCGGCTGCTCAGAAATA
Organism: Stomatorhinus ivindoensis; assembly: GCA_019775895.2. Lineage (NCBI taxonomy): Eukaryota > Metazoa > Chordata > Actinopteri > Osteoglossiformes > Mormyridae > Stomatorhinus > Stomatorhinus ivindoensis. The sequence goes on along the minus strand of JABFEB020000033.1, from coordinate 6,771,502 downwards.
AGAATATTCATGTGCTAATTTTATGCATTCACCCAAAGCAACTTGCCTATTTATAGGGCGATATTTTACCAGCTCCACCTGTTATTTCAGGCACTAGCTTTCCGCATACTTAACGACTGCACTACCGTCTGTTCTTCATCTTGAATCTGCAGCAGTGGCAGATTTCCCCTGCCTAAATGTGCGTTCTCACATCCTCGCGACACTGGCAACATGCGTTCAGCCTGCAGTGAGTCATACGGGACGCTGTACCGCCACAAACCTAATTAAAGTGATTAATCACAAAAGTGCAAAAACAAAACACAGAAAAAAATAGCGAATGCAAAATGTACTCTATCCTATTAGTGTGGCATTCATTAAATATTATATTAAATTATGGATAACTATAGGCATGCCCTGTGTTGGTTATCATCAGGCACATGCAAACAGGGGTGGCTAGTAACCCAAGCCATTGCCCCTTTGCCTTGCTTGGCTAAGTTGCCCCATTCAACCAAAAAATAAAAAATCGATAACGACATGGTCTGGAACATGTTGGCAGTAAGACACTTGTTGAAATTGACGCTTTACCATACGCTAATGCCAATACGCTAATGCCAATATGCTAATGCTGACTGGCGATTGGTAAGGACGCGTGTGACAGCACGTGCTTCATTTTTCCAAATGCAAAGTGACTCTCTAGCTAGAGATCTTCCATTCACTGTTTTCTGCAAGTGGGTAGACGTCACCAAAAGACTAAATTATATATTGTGATATAGCCTTTTTGTATTATTTTTCTGTTGGTAACATAAGTGTTTGTGAATTGAACGTAAAGAATTTTTCTTTTGGTAGATATAAATATTTATACTGCAAAACTAATACTGACTTGAATTCTGTCATTGAATTTGTAGGAATAATAATAATAATAAAGAACAGGGATTCAGCAGCTAATGGTAATGTACTGAACATCAAACCATCGAACCACTGAAGCAATGTTCACAAGTGCCAGAATGTAGTGCATGTGTTCGTTATTACAAACCATTGTATTTCACTCACATTTTTATATAATAGGATTCATGCCGGCCCGTTCGTAAGTAGGAGTTTTCCGTATGTTAGATGTTCGTAAGCTGCGGATTGCCTGTTTACTGTCTATTTATTACATCTTCAATAAGAGTTAAGAATTTTATTGCCACTGTCTGGTACTCATCATGTACTCACTGTGGGTGGTCTTTTTTGGGTTGGGGGGGACTGTGCTCTTTTCATGTCCTGGAACCATTGCCCAACCCTGACCTTGTTACGTGTTAAAAATGTGTGGGCTGATGGATGGATGGATGGAACGTGTGGGCTGATAGCCAACAATTTTAAAGATTGTCCAAGTATATGTGAATACACATGTAAACATATACATACACAAAACGTTTCAATCCTTCCTCTCAAACAGATTACAGTGTACACAGTAATGTTAATGGTCACTAAAAATTGTTCATGCAGCATGAAGGTTACCAAGCAGGAATAAATCTGTTAGTCAATATCCTCATATTGCTTCACCAAATAAACCCAGGGATCCCAGGAACAGACAGATTTGAAAGGTCACGCGCAGCAGGACTGAGGGCTCAGACAGAAGTAGGCAGACTAATAATGCGGGATAATGGGGGCTTACAAGTCCTGCACATGGGGGCAAAGGCTTTCATTATGCGGTTTGCCTGCATCGAAGTAACGTGGAATTTTAAAAGTCTGAGGGGCTTTTTTTTGGCATAGCAATAGCAAACAGGGCCGTGCGATGCAGCGATAAACCGGGCGGAAGTGGCAGGTTATTCCTTGGGGCAATCAGGACTGGATGAGGACGGTGCTGGTATGAGTGAAACGGAAAACGTGAAAATAAAACGTGTGGCGAGTGTGTGAGTGTGGGCAAAAAAAAGTCACCTTAATCACAACGTTGATGCTTAATCCCAGGCTAACACAGTGGCTTTGATTTGGGTTAGTGAAGGTTAAATCTATACTGGGAACAAGGGCAGGCAAACTAAACTAGGCAGGTAGGCTGGTGGTCCAGCCACATCCTCCAGACAGAGGTTTTATTCTGCAGGCAGATCAGTCAATATTACTGGAAGGATTTTAATAGATTTTTCAGCCATTTCTAAAGTGGTTGTATATATTTTTAATAAACCCCAATTTCCTCACATTTTTTCCACCAAACAGATGACCTTCGGTATCAGTGTATTGTGCACGACAATTTCATCATTGAATAACGTCACATAAATACTACTAAACTGAATGACGTCATGTAAATACTACTAAACTGAATGACGTTGCTTCACCTCGGATCAATTGCAATAGATTAATTGCTTCTTTTAATATTTAAGGGTAGCATGTTATATGTCTAGCTTGTCTATTAAATAACCACATTTAAAACTCATTACATTTGTAAATCTTCTGATGTGGCATGATTAAGACGTCATGATAACTCCAAGAATAATTCAGAGTGCAAGAAACGTTGGTGAAAATATTGATTACTAAACAATAATAATAATCAACCGTTTATTAGCCCCGTGGGGAAATTCTTTTTACCTCCCTCCACTTGCTCTTCATAGAGCAAGCTGTCCACAAAGAGCAGCCAACCGTAGGGGCACCCAGGGAGCTGGGGGTTAAGGGCCTTTGCTCAAGGACCCACAGACAGGCTGAGGTGGGGTTTGAACCGGCAACCTTGTGATTACAGGAACGCCGGCTTAGCCCACTGAGCCACACGCTGCCACGCGAACTAGCAACCGCCCGGGCAGCTCAGTGACTAGCTAGGTAACAGTGTCCATCTACGATCCGGCTAAACCACTGTTGTGTTTGGGGCGACATTGCTGGAAAAGGCAGCGTAATACCGGCTTAAGGCATATTGGTAGATAGATCAACTTGTTACTGGGATTTGGGAGGAAGGAACTGGAACTGTGAATGCAGCAGTAGAGACGGGCTTCGCAGAACAAGCAGAGGAGTGGATCTGAAGCAACAAATTCAGCAGAGGGGAAACACTCAATAAAGAAACTGGGAATCCGGTGGGGGGGCTGCCTGTGTACTATTGGACAGAAAACTGCCAAAAATGTCCTCCTTCCATCCTCCCTTCCCCAAGTAACATATGTCTGCTCACTGTCCCAATCAGAGCAAATCTTATTCCGTTTCTTCCTTTCTTTTATTTTACTAAGATTATGTTGTTACGTTTTATGTTATTTTTGGAGCCGAATCTGTAAACGTTTTTCCATTTTGTAGGCTGCGTTTTAAAATCGGTTTTAACACGTTCATTTCATCATTCGTATTCATGCCTTTGATACTGTCACATATATCTGATCAATCAGAGACAAAAAGACATAAATCATATGGGATAACACTGCTTCATATTCGCCCACTTCCCCTTCCTATGCAGGCGAATCAGAGGTTAATGATCTAATATGCGATGATGAGTAACAAGGAGCAGGTAAATATTCAACTTTTGTCATATAAAGGTATGGCTGATGACATTATCCACAGATGACACAGAGGTGAATGGTAATCAATGTGGGTGCCAGTGGAGTTAACTCTTCCTCTAAAAGGATCTATTTTCTCAGTCTAATGAACTTCTTGGGGAGACAGTGTTCGAAAAGCCATGCCTTTAAGGTATCAAGCAACTCCTTGATGCTAATCTGCCAGCTGTTTTTCTTTTTTCAAATGAACTGGGGGGCATCCCGGTGGTTGATCGTTTTCCTGAACATAAAAGGACTTCTCACAGTTTCACATTTACCATTTGAAAGACTGCTGTCATCCTGTGTTGAAATTATAGCATCATCCACCTGCTGGCACATTCACCAGATGATTCAACGTGCTGAACAGAAGATGTTGCTGGATCGCTCCATCTCGCCTGTAGCAAAAAGGAACACGTCTAACCCCCCAGGAACATCAACATGTGGATTATACTTCAGCAGCTTTTGTTCGGTTTCCCTAAGGAACTTTTATAGAAAGGAAATTCTTATGTGAGTGTGCTTCTACCGTTAATCCTTAGCCCTATGAAGTTTTGTTGATTGGCATTAACCCCATTTAGGGCAATGTGGTGGAGTCCTGGCACCTCAAGGTTCAGAGAGCACTAAATTAGATTAATTAAATTCATGTGAGGAGATTGAATTACACCAGTGGTGAGGATATCTACATGAAACCCCAGCATACTGTTGAAGACATAAAATTTTCTGGAAAACAGACAAATCAGCGTTTGGTAAATATTACTCCATAATTAGGGGTGTATTGGTTCTGAATGGCTATTTTGTTTTAGATATCGTTTCGTGGAACCTGTCCACAGAAGCGTAGGGAACAATGACGGATACAGCAATCAACTGCAAGGCATACCGAGAGCCTTCTACAGTCAACAGTTTGCCAAAAGGTGAGACCAGAATAACTGAAATGTGACGCCATGCGTGCTGTGGTTAACATGGGCCCGTCACACCTCTGCAGACCTGGGTTTCAGTCCCTGCTCTGGCTCCGTGTTTGTATGCTCTCCTCATCTTGGGTTTCCCTCCACAGTCCAAAAACATGAATGGGGTGAATGGGGTTTGGCAAAGGTGCGTGTCCTGCCAGATGTCCATTGTGTCTGGGATTGGCTCCAGACCCCATTAATGTTGTTGAGGATGAACAGCATATAAAACAAATTAATGAACTGATATTGTGACAAAAAAAAACTGTACTCCCAAATCCATTTAATATTGTGTGCGACTTTCATTTCACAAATGTTACATAAATAAAAACCAAATAAAACGGTCTGTGCTGATGATATAATACAGCTCCGTCTTCAACACGTAGGTGTGCATTAGACGTTAATCCTATTAGACAGGCTTCTATATATCAGTTACACCTCAACAGATGGCAACACACAGATAACTTTGACTATTGATTGTGCACAAGCAGCCCTACCACTTCCAATTGGACAGAGGAATGGAGTCATTTTTGAATACATATCACATTAAAAATCATTTCAGCCATAACAGTGTTGGTAAGAAGGGGCTTCAGTATATAGAGTTAAAAATTGTATTAGATTTGTTGCTCATTTAAATGTAAATCAGCACCTGTAATTGCATACCATTAACTCTCCATGTGCAGATGGATACACTATATTTACATAACAGCAAAATACAAGCGAGACATACAGTACCTTACAGGCATACAGCTGTCAGGAGCCAACTGGGCATAAGTGAAGCTAGAAGGAGTTTCTAATAAAACACTAATAACAATGGCAAGTTCGCATTGTAGCAAGAGATATACAATACATGGTAACGCTTTACTTACAGCCATGTTTTGTAATGTTTTATAAACAGATTAATAACAAATAATAATACATTCATAAAGCAATTCATTCATAAACATGGCTATATATATATATTGTCGAAAGACAACACATTATATTGTATTATGCATTTTGAATGCTTTATGAAGCTTTCATCTGTAATGCACTATAGATACCTTTATAATGCATTGCAATGGTTGGTATAAATATTAAGGATGCTTTGTACTGCATTGTAAAGGTATATTAAATCTATAATGCATTGTAGGTGAGAGCTTCACCAGGCATTTGTAAAGCATAATAAATATCGCTATAATGTGCTATGCCTTTTGATAAATATTTATAGCCATGTTTATAATGCTTCATGAATGCATTATGATGCATTATGAATGTGTTTATAAATTACTAAAAACATGGCCTTAACTAAAGTGTTACCCAATATATGGCAAAGAAGGCAGCAAGTACCAAAGCGCTGTTCAAATCAAAGGATACTGCAGAAATAAGAACACAGATTATGACAGAGCGGGTCAGCGGATTTATGAGCTAACTGAGGTATTCGCACAAAAGATGGGTCTTGAGGTTGAACTAGAACAAACAGTTTTACTCATTTGCTTTCATTAAGCTGGACTGAAAAGGTAAATACGCAGTCTCTGCTGGGACTCTGGGCTGCGCAGTAGCAAGATGATTCATCACACAGGACGTGAAGAGCTTTAAGAAGCAGACACTCCTCATCCTTTATGAGTGACAGATCTCCTTCGGGGGGCTTTGTTTGCCATCCGCTGAGAGATGAGGCAGCCTGTAATCATATAGGTCTCCGTCCTTTGTCCCTGCTGGTTTTCATTCCAGTCTGTACCATTTCCCATTTCCCCACTTTTATTTGGTTAAGTTCATAAATTCACTTCATTCAATTGATAGTTTATTTATTTAGTTTTATTTTCTTGAAAATTGTTGAAATAAAATCTTGAGTAACGTGAAATTATTTTGCATTACTCTTTTGGAAAGCCAGCTTGACTGAATCATGTGACACAGGGGGTAGGACAGTCACCCAATCCTTACTATGTTAATCTGGTTAAGGAAGAAGGGGTGGGGCGGGAACAGACCTACAAAAACTGGTAAAACTATATGACATTTTGCCTCTCGGGCACACAGTTCAGATCCAGGACATTAGAGGGAAAGAAACAAAAGATTTAAATAATGGTAACACTTAAAGCAGTGATCAAACTGCATTATAGACGCTTTCATAGTGCATTATAATGGTCAACATAAGCCATTATAATGCATTATTAAGGTATTTATAGTGCATTATAAATGAGCATTCATAATGCACAACAAACGTGGCTATAATGTGCAACACTGGAATAGAGAATGGCAGGTTTTTATGCTGACATGATTGCTGTTTTCTATGCTAAGTGGAACTGAAAATAAGCAAAACCGCTACTGCTTTAGCTGGGTCTGAAATTAAAAAACGGTGCAGGAAATGGGAAGAGGTACACAACAGCCTGGAGACGGTGCAGGGAGAATGGAAGGAAGGAACCGGGGGAGAAGCAATGGCCTCTGTACCATAAAGCTGCTCCTCTGAGTGAACAAAAAAAGCTCAACAGGCACACAACAGGCTACATCAGGTGTTAATTCTAGCAAATTTGGTGCGGTTAAGTAGGAGCAAAGCAAAAACAAATGTTCGAAAACCACAGGGAACATGGCACATGTGGAACAAATGATCTTCCAGAGATGGCTGGTGACCTCATCAGTCTCTGTGCACCCAGACTACAATCCAGTGTTAGAACCACAGCAGCGAGAGATGAGTTCATCGGCCTCTAATGAAGATATAGCACAGTTTCTGGCACAGAATATCCCCGTAACAAAGCTGAAACAATAACTCTTGCGCAAAACACATTTACTCTGACATTGCAATGATATCAAGCATAATAAGGTCTCGTCGTATGTTGGCTCTCGGATTCCAGAATTTATAAAAAGGTGCTTTAATACTTTAATCCGGCTATTGCTTGCATTTCAGGGATGCATTATGAAGATAATACTCTGTTTCATATGTGGGTTATTCACAGACGGCTGTGACAATTGATAATTTTAGAAATACAGGCAATTTTAACATTTATATGGAAAATACAAATGGTAATCTTAGGTCCACTGTTTAAAAAAAAAAACGTTTTTCCACCCTTCCAAATAACACTGTTACCAATTACTTCTGACAGTAAAACTTCAACCAACTCATCTTGCAAACCAAGGGGAAAATGACTGTTCAGAATTTTTTTTGTTGTGTTAAAAACTTTGAGGTAAAAAAGTTTCCTCACACACTGTTCCCAATCGAAAGATGAGTCTGTTTTTTTACAGATGTCAGTTGTCCAATACTGTCACTCAAAGTGGCTTTTAGTAGAGGAAAGGATTACAATAATTTTTTTAAAGTGCACTTCTTGGGATTTGACCCAACAACATTTGGACTGTGGGCACAACTCTACTTATTGAGGTAGAAGAGCTGCATCTCTGGGGGGTCACAGAATTGTTAACAGACAAGAACACGGATCCTGACCCAACCTTGTGCAAGGCCATCACTACTCCCACCCTAACGATAACTATCTTTTAAGCTTGCATTTATTAAAACGCTATAATATTAGCTGTTTCAAGCCTCATTTTTGTGTTACTTGTTTCCAGAGCTCTTCATGATTACATATATTCTCTGCCTCACCTGTTTTTTTATTTATCTTGCCATATTGCATTTTGTTATCTATACTCTTGTATACCCAATTTATCAACACAATTCTTTTTTTCTTCTTCTGTTTTTCTTCCCTCCTCTGTCTTGTGCCATCTGTCGCCGAGATAAAAGATTATCAGCGGCACATAGACAGCCAGCTTGCAGCAGTGTCCTGATAACGCATCCACGTGTTGCTACGAACTGACAGCTCCGCCTCATCCCCCCGGTCTACTGTGGCTAGGAAGCATGACACTAACAGTTCACCCTCCACTTCTGTCATCCAGAATCAAATCTTCGTACGTTTTGTTTACAATTGTATTTATATCCAGTATTGTGTTTAATTTCATAGACGTTGTCTAGAAGCACTACTTGGTCACCTTCTTTGAAGCGCCCAGGGAACAATCTGCAGTTTATTCCCAAAATTGGCACTGGGTATTCATCCGTTTTTTATTTCCCACTGGAACAAACTATTGCAGATCAGACTGATGCCTTGTGACAACACGCTCGTTAAAAATACATTCTGCTAAATAAAATTTGATTCGAATGAAAATTGTGGGGAAAACCCCCATTGTCATTTTTTTTAAATCACTTGTGCTTGTCTGACTTTTAAAGGTCATATCCAAATGCAATTTGGATTTTAAAAATATACTCATTATAATTATGTAGACTGTAATAAATCTAGTTATTCATTTGCCTACAACAACAAGTGTTTTTAAAAACAAGACATTAGAAAAAACTTAGAAGTTTTACTTATCACATCCATACTAGCACATTAGCACCAGCTTATCACAGTAATTCCACTCTACTCATTAATGGCTTCTGGGTGATGTTCACTGTATATTATCGTCATTCTTTTTCTTAACATGACAGTTTGGTCAGATGCTCACTTTGTGTGTTAATGATTGCTCGTTTGACCGTCATGATCATGACATAACAGTAATAATTTCACAGACATATCCTGAATCAATTGTATACAATTTTGGACTGAAGGCAGCTGGTAAGTGAGAGCACTAATGCAGTTTGCCCTATGGATTGCCTTATACGCCACAAACCAATGTTACCATGTGACCTTTTCTGCCTGCTGTCATCTGGTAACACAGTGTCTCTTCTTGACGCACCAGTCCTCAGCCCCAGCAATAACACAGGGCTGAACAGCATTAAAACACACAACCATGATACCCCAATCACCCCAAATAACTAAGCATACTTAATGTACACCCCTCTTTCATTTACAAACTTTTGCACACCACGTATTTTGTTTTCACTATCAGTATTGTTTTGGCACTTTGTCTTGCCTTTTGCACGGTGCATTTGATATACTTTATATCCCTTTTGTCCTGAATGCGACTGAATTTCCCTTTGGAATCGATAATATATAGCTATTTATTACCCAACTCAATACAGTTATATATATATATATATTCACTTCAAGACTGTGTTACATTTACTTTGTTTATTTACATTTAGCTAGCTTGCTTCCTGCATTTAGCTGGGCCCTTTCTGCTCTAATGTTATTTCAAATGACTTTGTAGGCAATCAGTGGAAATTACACAGATTTGCCTGTATAGCAATGTGGAGTATAAGCTTGCATTTGTCCTGTTTATTGGGCATTTTGTTTAAACTGATATGCCACATCACAGCATCACTGCACAGTCACAGCAATGCCACCATTCCAAATTGGGCTTAAAAATGGCTTTAAAAATATATATACTTAATATGGCAAATGTCACACCAACCACCTAAGAGCTGGGTTGCATTTCTAAAGACGGGTACATGGGGAAGCTGAATATCTATGCATTGCAGATACATAGATGCAATAAATAAAAACATAAACACATCCCAAGGTGTTAATACCACTGAGGGGGCGTTTTTTTTTTTTTTGTTGTTGTTGCTGAAATGTGAAAATATGTAAAGTGAACAAGAGTTAAAGCTTGCCTCTGCATATATGCAGCCCTTATTCACATCCCACGTGGTTGAGTTTGATCATGATGTTTTCCCAAAAGGGAAATTCAGTTTTTCTTTTTATCTGTGAATGCAATCAAAAAACTGAAAATGCCAAAAGTCTTGTATTTTGTTTGGTTACTTATGGTTAAGGTTAGGGCTGGGTAGGGGTTAAGTTGTCATGTTGTGATTAGAGTTTCCCCATAGAAATGAATGCAGAGTCCCCACAAAGATATAATTACAAACCTGTGTGTGTGTGTGTGTGTGTAAAAAACACATGAATAACATTATAAGAGGGGGGGATTTACCGGCATGAGAGCTCTTGTTCAGCGTTAGAAGCTCAGATCACACAAAGTGTTAGTTGTCAGTCTTGTCAACAGATATGACCAGCTCTGTAGATAACATGGGAAGCATCTTTTGGATTGTTTAAACAAATGGAAAAAAAACTGAAACATTAAAAGTGTGAAACTGTGAAACTCTATGAAAGGCAAGAACAACCGCAGGGGGAATAGGGGAGAAGTGTGGAGAAAGATGAAAGGCAATAATACAAAAAGAGGGCGGTTAGGAGTGAAGGGCTTTAAGGCGGCAGTGAGGGTGTCAAAGAGGAGTCCGGCAGGACGGCTTCCAACATGTTAAGAGAACAAAGACCGTATGTGCAAATGAGAGGGCTAAAGGTCATACTAATTACACGGCATTACTGGGAGAGCTTGGGCGCTCTGAGTTGAACAGCAAATACCACTGCGCCGGGGTGGACAGCAAATACCACTGCGCCGGGGTGGACAGCAAATACCACTGCGCCTGTAAGGTTGCCTTCTGAGGATTAATACCAAGCGTCATTGTTTATTTTTATATAATTGCCACAGTGAAGAACCTTTTCTTGAATGAGGGAAAAAAAAAAACACTTTGACACCAAGGTTACGGAGAAAGCAGTGGCTAATGGCCACTTAATTCTGTCACAGCTATAGGCAAACAAACTGAAGACTGGAAATAATTGCAATTATTCTGTCCTCGTAATTGGCTTTGTACTCTGATAAGGGAACCACATCATGCTTTGCTGGAAGTCACTATTTATAATAACGTACCATGCCATGTGAAAGCCTCAAAGCCTAATTACCACTCTCCTGTTAATTACTTAATAAGCCAAACACAATGCTGTCATACTTCATATGATGACTGAACCCAAAGCTATCCTTTTTTGGGTAACTAATTGAAGGACTCTCAATTTGATGAATTTGAGCAATTACATCACCAGTTAACACTGGTTACATTTTCTTTTATTCTCTCTGTATTACTACTGTCAAACATTCCTAGATAGGGGACTGATAGGTGTTCAGATAGATATATAAACAGATAGCTAGATAGGCAAGATGCAGTATTATATTCAAACCCTCTTCACTATAACACTGACTAGTGTAACTGTGCAAGAGCTTTAATAAGAATTATATTACGACAAAGCATTACACTGTGGTTGGACATTGTGTCAATAAGCTATTTTGTTCTTCTCATTTCATCAGGTAGAGATGATTAATAAATGAGAAATTTGCAGCAGGGTAATAAAAAAAAAAAATCACTACACCACCTGTGAAGGGTTCTCAAGAAATGGCACTCGAGTCAAACCTGCAAATTGGGCACCAACCTTATTTTCCTCTTTAGCGGTGAGAGGCCTTTTGTCATAAGCAAGACGGCCCGTACAAAGTTACATACAAAGTTGAATAGCACCTCACATGCTGAGAACAGATCCTTCACTGCTCTGTAGGTCACCACGAAATCCATGTGTAATACAAACAAGAGTAATGACTCAACCTATTGCTGATGCCCGGTGAGCATGCCAGAGTCAAGGCCTTCACAGCAAGAGTGACAGCAACGGCCAACAACAAAAGAGATCTCCACAAACCACTATGGGATAATGAGGCATAAAAGAACAGATTTGTGTATGTGAGTATCTCGCTGTTCGCACCTGGCCAGCAATACCAGCCTAATGAACTACAGGATGTGGGCAGGAAAATTAGCATTTTAGCTGCAACTCCTGACAAAAGTGTTATGAGGGGGGGGGGGGGGGGGGGGA
>JABFEB020000033.1:6719900-6751242 GCA_019775895.2 Stomatorhinus ivindoensis | reverse complement strand
AACGACGACTTAAAACACACCTTTTCCGGATATACCTCAACTAGCACTTCTGGTATTATTCTCTGAGCTCTCTTCCCCGAAAAAAAAAACAAAAAAACTTTCTCAACAGAGTATTGTCAATGGTATACATAATCTTGGTTTTATTGAGCTAGTATCGGGAGGAAATTCATTGTGAAGTTTTAAAGCAATTATGAAGTCGCTCTGGCTAAGAGCGTCTGCCAAATGCTGTTAATGTAATGTAAATGTAAGTATTCTGTGCTCCTGATTGGCTGGGAGTTGGGAGGGAGCAAAAACGTGGACTGACTGGGGTTCTCAAAGGACTGGATTGGGAAACACTGCTTTAGTGTGTGCTCTTATGGCTTTCGCAATCTGCCACCATGTGGCTCATAAATGTGTTCCAGTGCCACATGCATTTTATTGTGATACATTTCCAATCGTTTTATTCTTTAACTTTTGAAAAAATAAGGGAGACATTGAGAATAAAGCCAAAGGAGAGGCTGCAGTCACACTGTTACGCGAACAGAGCCGGCAGGGCACAGGCTAAAATGGCACTGCTAAGAATATTCACGATTACACAAAAAATAAAGAGCATCTGAAAGTGGCAAGCAGACTACAGCACAACACAAGTCCGCGTTAGACAGCGCGCTGGTGCTGCTAGTGGCAGGGATGGGATTAGTATGGCAGACAGATGTTGAGGTTGTTTCAGGAGAAGAAAACCTTAAGCCAATTTTTGCTCTGAAACATTTAAATGCTCAGCAAATATTTTTAAAAGAACACGTTTTGTTTTATTCCATGTATATACATTTCATGGATCTATTAGAAGGTACTTTAAGGACAAACTTGGCCCTTTATGCATGCAGTCTATGCGTACACCACATGACACGAAGGTCACTTATCCTGCTCACGGCTGTTAGCTCAACCTCTATATTGAGGTTCTTGCATATTACGCTGCCGTCGGATTGCATTGTATTATACTACGATTGTCTCCACCTTCCTGAAAAACAACTCTGACAATGAAGGAAACGGTAAAACTCTCGCACCCTTTCCGGCTTTCACTGCATGTCATACATGACCTCCCCCCAGCCACTGCCATTCTCATGTAATCAGGGGATCTGTGCAGTCATGTCCAGTGCAGTTTGCAGAGTGTATCACACTGTATCGTTCAGGGAAGGTGCCTTTGCGGCTGCATCAGCATCTGCAATCAGCACACCCCCCCCCAAAAGAAGCGAAAAGCTATCAGCATCCCCTTTATTGTCCTTTACTACATGTATAAATCATCTTTAAAAATGTTTCAAGGGTCTCAGCATCTGCACAAAAGACCGAAATGTGATTCATACATTATGCAGGATAGGTGCCGTCCTGGCAGGTCCTCCTCTCGCAGGAATGGGTTCCTGCCGACTTCACTCCTGTGCTTTCGTGAAACGGATGTCTGGCGAAATAGATGGGGTGGGGTTATGCCAAACGGAGCATGAAGAAAACACAAGGAGCGAAGCTAAGAAAACGCTTTGCTCGTTCGGCTTGAACCGCTCGTGTGCTGCAGGGTCCGAGTTTCGAGTGCGAAAGCCATCATGGTGAACAGCCAGAGTTCTGGGTGTGATTACGATGCACTAAAAGCAAGCCACGCAGATGCATGCACGCCTGATGGAGAGCAAATATTATTACACATTCCCCCCCCCCCCCACCCACCCATTTGATTCATGTATAGCCAATGCAAAATATTACCATCAGCATACATTTGCTACCTTACTCCCCTATGTTTATGCATGCCCTCACATAAAACATGCAAATCCATCACGATACTTTATATTCTGAGATTGTTTTGATTTTTCAAGCTTCTCCATCAACAATCATTGCAGTGCTTTTCATTAATGTGCTGCAACCTGACATGACCAGAGACAATCACTCAACAAATAAAACGAATCCCACAACAGCAAACAAGGACGATGCCGCCCGCTATGGTCTGAACTGGCAACCAGAGAGGATCCCCAGTAATTCTGGACCAAGTTTCTGTAACTCAGATCACATTTTTGAACATCCCTTGTTGTTTAGATGATATTATAGCGACACATGACTGTCTCTCTGTAGCTATCGGGACAATGACCAGAAGGGAGAAGGTTTGTTGCCCACAATAGAGATCGTGATCAGAATGCTTTGCTATAAGGGAGCATGCAGGTAGAAACACCCTACAGGCAATTTTGACATTATTATTATTTTTTTTTTTAGGAAACCAAACGAAACAAGAGGCTGGGTCGTAAGTAACGCCTTCCACTTTGCCACTTGTTATACAATAACTAAGCTACAGATGGCGCTGTGACTGTTGATTAAAGTGCCTGTCTAGTAGACAGAACATTCTGGGTTCGAAATCCCAGTGGTGCCCATTTATCGTAAAGAAATGCGAAACATGCTAGTCAAACTGGTCAGCACGCCACACCTTCAGTATCTCTGTGCCAGTAGACAGATGGTCACTGGTTCAAGCTCTTGCCTCAACCAAACAGTCACGCATTTGTGGGCCCTTGACTATGGTCATTAACCCTCAGCTCCAGGGGCACCACATGAGCTATGAAGAGCAGGATGGGGCAGGCTAAGAGAGACTTCCTATGCACCTATACTCACACGTGCAATGGAAAACAATGGATTATACTTATAATTGCACTATTTGTAATATTTAAACCAAGTTTTTCTGTTATACCCTAATCCACACAACAGAGGGAGAGCATGGTAACTGGAGATGGGGGGATTCAGCCACCCTCCCCCAGTGGTGTGAGATGACAGTCCTTCACTGAAGCCACCGTGGTCCCTCAAAATGTGCACGTTGCATGTGTGGTATTGTCACTTTCAGTCTGAGCACGTTCCCAACCATAGAGCTCTTCCAGAATACTCTCCATGCTCCAGTCTAATTAATCATTCATTTGCAAACACCATTACAGCTGTCATGATGAGCATAAATCCCAGAATTCCCACATCCATCACCAAGAGAAAAAGACACTGAATTTATGATATTGTCTTTTGCCTAATGAGGATGGAACGGGCCAGAATGTCAAAAAACCATTAAGAAAGCGAGAGCAAACTGTCACTGGGGCACAAAGCTCTTAGCGAAACTCTAGAAATAGATACAGATACCAGCGAATCACATAAGAACAGTAACGACTGACGACATTTGTTTTAAACTGCAGACAGTTACGGGGTAGATTTTAATTTGTGAGGCTTGCGTGGAGATTTTATTTTGCAAACACTAAAGTAGATTTTAGTTTTTCCATGGGTGAAAACACTGACTGGCAGTAAATGTACTTTGTTGTTTCATTTGTCACATACTTTGCAATCTTTTTTACAACAGTATTACAAGTAAAAATCTGATTCTGTTACAGGTTTAAATGTGAAGATCAGACAGAAAAAAAAAAGTTATGGATTTTTCCCTGTTTATCTGCCATTTTGACATACAGTGAAGCAAACATTTCTCCTGGAACCCATCCCAGGGGAATTCCTGGGGTTTCTTTGAAACCTACCATGAAACAAGCTTAACTCTCTTTTTTGAAACTTCAACCAGTAACAACCACAGCCCAGTCCTTTGGAAAACACTTCACACATTTATCTGGGAAAAAAAATAACTGCTGAGAAAAATGCAATTATCTGTAGCCTAGCAATTGTACAAGTGACAAAATGATACACCATTGAATTAAAAAAATAGTACCTACTATACAGGTATCTACATCCATGACTAAATTCTGCATCACAAAACTGATATAAAAAAATAAAATTCAGACTGAGAGGAAGCCCTATTCAGTCTCTGTTTAGGTGATCTCTTTTTCTGCGTGTTGTGCTTTTGCTAGATTGCCAAAGTCATTCGTGACTGTCAGAAAGCCAGCATGCAACCTCAGCTACTGAATAAACACCCTCGCAGGCCTGTGCGACCGCAGATGCACTCCTCCTAGCGTCACGGCTTCCAATCCGGTTTCACCCCATTAATCGCAGTTTAAACAGTACCCCGAGGGCCTGGGGAATCAATAGCGAAGCGTGCATCTCATTGTGAAGGAGGGTAGGATGGAGTTCATTAATAGCGCGTGGCCGCACTTGCCGTTAATACTCCGGGTGTTGCAAGTTTGAGCGACGCAGGATGCAGATACCCGGGTACATTCCGAGCTGAGCTGCAGCGCCCTTAAATACTTCGGGAAAACGAGGCGTTACGTCACAGCCTGCGCTAGTTCGCTTGTCAGTCTGGCACGAGATGCACGTCTACTGGCGTTCGCTCGGGATGCGGATCGAAGATTAAACACAGCAGCCCCCCCTCATGCTTTATCGGTTACTCAGCAACGGATCGACCACGAGAAACTGCACCAACACTGATGGCAGTAGCAAGGCAACCGCAAACTAAATTACTGATGAACTAGGTACGGTACAATTAATCTGCCTTTAAACTAAAGATATTCTTTAAGTAGTAAATACTTTGCAAGACCAGCATATTTATCAATCCTTGGGTGACCAGATAATCCATGTCAGGCAGGACACTGAGCTAGGACAGGATTTGTAAACAGCCATTTCAATTAAAAGGACCTGGATTTCACTTAAGCGTTGAATTCTTGCTGTGTGCTGATTGGTCAGTCTCCTATAATTAGTGACACGTGCCTGATGTTAATGTGAAACAGCTGAATGAGTCTTTCAATCAAGGAAAAATTAGTCAAAGCACAGGAAGAACTGAACTATTTAGCCAAACACAGGAGCCTTTCAGTTTTAAAGTAGTTTTTTAAAACCTGAAGTAGCGCAAAGTGTCTTTCCTGATATGGAATATCTGGCGACTAATTAATACACACTTCCGACAACCACTGAACAAGCAGAGGGTTGCAGAGCCTACCCCACAATCCACAAGGGGTAGAGGAACAGCCAAGATAGGATGGCAGTCTACTGTAGTAAAGCCAGTAAACATGTTTGACATTTGGAAAAAAAACATACAGACCATTAACACAAGGGGGTATTTTCCGTACGTCGCTTAAATCATCCGAGATCAGACGCCTTGTCTTGGATGAGCTAATGCCAGTGAGAATTATCCGGGATAAGTCGGTTTTTCAAACGCAGCTGTGTATTAGATTAGTCTAGCTGGATCCATTCATCCGAGATGATTGTGTGCGCCTGCGCTGCGTGAAAAGCCCATATATAGAGTCTAACATGATCGGCAAGTCTGTCATAGGCTGGTAGAAAATGACGAAAGAAAGGGCGGATTTTTCCACACCTGCAGAGCAGGACCTCGTTTGAGAAGGATATGAAGAATTTCGAGAATTAATATGCACAAGGGGTCATACCGAAAAAGGTAGTCCAAACCAGAAAAGACAAATTAAATGCGGAAGTAATGTTCATTGTACTTAGTGAATGCAGCGTTTCATTTCCTTTGTGTCAGTTTATTTAATACAGTAAAATCCAGTTATAACGGACTTCAAGGGACCTGGCAAAACTGTCCGTTATATACAGATTTGCTCTATGGCCAGAATATAACTACAGGACACCAATTACTCATGCCACACCCCAGCAGACACACTTGTGGTATAGATAATTATATTGTACAATATTGTAGTAATCCAACTTCACCTGACCAGATGCGTGACTATTAATAATCCCGACTACGTATCTGAGCTGGATATCACCGGCACGCCAGGCGCCTTGTTGGCGGAGCTGCATGTCCAATTTTATGACATAAATCCAGATCAAACTTAACTAAGCAGAACGAGAATATGGGAACAGGCTAAAGTGAAGTACAAGAATATACTTCAAACTAGTGAATATTGGTATATAACTATTTAAAGAATGGACATATAAATATATAATATAAAACCAAAATAAAAATTAATTTGTACCCTGTGAATCATTAAAGCTGCATTCAAAATCTCACACATAAACCAATTCTATTAATTTATATGAATGTGTATGCGTTTCATTAGAACTGCAAGGCCGCCAGCCAAGAGGCCATCCATGTTGGTGCAATTGCGGAGCTCTGGTTTTCAGGACATTCAGAGGAGCTTGGAGGAGTAATATCAAAAGAGGAAGTGTATCTCAGAAGAGCAGAAAGCAACTAACCTCATCCGCCAAGCAAGTCATCCACACAATGTGTCAGCATGGGAAAAGCGAAAAAAAGATTGAATTTTTCTCCCAACTCCCAAATAATACTACTAATAATAAAGAAACATGCACAGTACTCATTTTGTTTCACCTCTTGAAAATGTGGTTCTCTCAATAGTGAAAATCCACCGTATGTCACCTATGACTTGGCTCAGCCTTCTGTGTGCTACTGTGTATCCAACAAACCACAGATAGGCCTATATCATTGTTTTGTAATCTCGAAGATACATCTCAGACACTAAAAACATTGCATGGGGCTTATATTAAATTCAGTGCACACATATTTTCATTGCGCTTGTGATCATTTCCCATGAGAAGGGCCAAACAATGCAGTAGGTGCACTGCTGGAAAGTAAACGCACCTGCAACTGCAAGCTCATCACAGCAAACGTTACACAGAGACACAGAAACTGGCTGGCAGCTAATCAGTCACACCTGCATTTAATTAGTCATTAACAGCTACAGATACAAAATATTTAAACAGTTACTGGCTCTTAAAAATGTTTGCCTTTGTTTTGTAATAGTCGCACTGTTTTGGCATTTTACACAGTGAAACAGATTATTAAAAATGACTAAATATGGTAGAACTTGTTTAAACAAACTCATTTATACTATAGGAAACTGTTGCACTTGGTTAACCCCGAGTCAACTATAAGAAATGTTTTTCAGCTATCTAGTTAATAGGATTAACTGGATAAACGGGAGTTCCACAAGGCAGATTGATTAAATGTAATCAGTTGAAATGAAATAGGTTACAGATCATTAGTTACCCTCTTAAAATGTTGATTGGTTGTGCGTTTGTGATTACTTCATCAAAGTTAAGTAACATTACATTTGAGTTCCTTTTGATTACTTTTCTAACAAATGTTTTAAACTGGGCAAAAAAGATGAAAAATCCCATTGGCTGTGCTAATCCACACTGTCTGGAAATATGCCGAAAGCAGGCATTTCTGCACTCTGCAAAGGTGCAAACCAATAAAATGAATTTCATCCTGCTCGGAAAATAAACAGTTTGAACCATTTAAGCTGGTTGACCAGTTTATGATAGTTGACCAGATTAAGTTATGTTTTCACAAGAGAGTTTGATGGTTTAACTGGTCATACCAGTTTATAATGGTCATTTTAGCTGGTTTAGCTGGTCATAACAGCATGACCTCCTTAATAGGCTGATCACACCAACATGACCAGCTGATGCCCCACCCTGTTAAACCATTAAGGAGCAGCAAGAACTAGGACATGACCATCGAAGACCATGTCAGACCTGCTAAAACTAGCTACCAGCGTTAATTGGTGTTAAGCTGTTTTTTTCCGCAGGGATATTTTTCGTATAAGCTTTTTACCGAAAAGAATATATTCCGATGTAACTTCCTTTGTAATCACCCACATTTTGATTAGTAAATGTAATATAAATACGTATATTTTCTCAGTAATCGTAATAAATTACAATTTCATTTATTTTGTAATTACATTATGCAACGGAGTTACATGCAACTAGGTATTCCCCAACAAGAGTTACTTTTATAATCATGGATCAAGTGAATCCACAGAGGACGTAAGTTGGTTAGCAAAGATTATGTTACTGTTGTTGCGGAAGGTGGCGCTGTGGCTTAGTTGGTTAAAGCGCCTGTCTAGTAAACAGGAGATCCTGGGTTTGAATCCCAGCAGTGCCTTGGGCTTTTCCGCTTTTGAGGGACGGTGTGTGGCTCAGCCGGGTAATATGCTATGCCTTCGATTAGAAGGTTCCTGTGGCAGATTTCACCCTTAAGCAAAGGCCTTAACCCCCAATTGCCCGAGGGACTATCTGATCCTGCTTTCTTAAAAAACACGTCGTTTGGGATATAAGCCTGTGCTAAAATAAATGGTAAACCAATGATACTTATGGGTAGGAAGAATTTGTTTTCAACCAAACAATAAGTGAATAAATAAGACATGTAACATGTGTATTCTATCTGTCGAATATTAATTATAATTATATTTATAAAAATTATTATTACTATTATCATTTCATCATTCCCTATATATACTCATATATACATGTCACTATGTGAAAATCCCAGGAATGTGGTTGTTTCTGAAATGCTGGGAAAATGCCACATCCCTTGGTTCCCCCATCACGCAATGAGTAAGTGAGCCCTTTCTCCCGGTCTGTGCGCTGTATATATTCAGTTTCAGGCACATATGATTCTCAGTTATTGGGAACAGCCGCCGAATAAACAGACCACTGAGTTCTTACCGTATAAGTGAGATTTTTCCATACTGCGCAGCAAATGAACGCCATTGGTGTCCGTCAGATTTAGTACAGTTTAGTTGCCTGAGTGGGGATTAAAAAGGTTTATAATCTGTGCATTTAGAGATTTGTTTAATCCTATTGCCAACAATCTGTTATCGTATGAAGCACGTCAGAACTCCAGCTTGGGAGTCGCGTTTTTATTATCAAAGCATGTAACGAACAAGCTGGCTGCCATGACGTCCTAAACAGCGTTAATCTCTCAGTTGTTACTTACCTCTTTGTTCATTTGTAAACGAAGGTTTCACGGCTTTGTTGTGTTTATCATTATAAAGAAATTTGGGAAACATAATTTCATTGTGTCTGGTATTATTCCAGATAAGTTTAGTCGCAAATGTGTTTCCAAACTAATTCAGGTGAAATATCAGGTACAAAAACAGAACACCTCAGGACAAAAATACCCTGAAATCACAACCTTAACCACTATGCTCCTTTCCATCTCTTTGTGAAGGAGTTTATTTTAGGAAACCACACACATCAATGGATGGACTTATCACTGATTAACTAATATACAAAGAAGTTAATCCTCAGTGCATAACAATAGTGTTAAGGGAAAAAACCAACGTAGCTCCAATGTGCTCCAGGTTTTGTCAGTTGCTGTAGACGTGACTTTATAACAGGTTTTGAATGTCGAATTTGCATTTAGGCATTAGCTATAATGTGCTTTGGTTGTTGTTTAGTTGTTTTGCATTAGTGACCTTTTGGGACAACTTCCTCTGTTTGAGCAAATTTGCATCAGAATTGTTACTGTTATCAATAGGACAGCTGTTATTTCCTGAAGTGATTAATGTTAAGTATAATGCATTTGGGATTTGAACTTGGATCCGCAGATGCTCTGTCATTGAGATCACCCCCTTTATCAAGTGTCGGAACCACTTATGCAGGACAAGCAAATCATTCACGGTGTGATTGTGACACTGTGTCAGTCCTGGGGGAGGGAACCTTGGGTGAGTCAATGACAATTTATTCCTATATTATTCTGTTTGGAACCCCAGCCATGAGAAAATGAATTCATACGTAGAGCTTCACTGCTCACCAGAGGGGCGAGTTTGTCACTGTAGATGTGGAGACGTTGGCCGGCAGCGGTGGAACTCACCGCAAAGGTCAGATGGTAAGCATGACTGAGAGAGGCATTTCTCATTGTCTATCCCCAAAAGGAAAAGGGTCAGTCATAGAAAAACAGCACAGACCGCCTCATAAACCAGCCTTCATTAACTGAGTCCTTTCCATGCGCGATGGTCAGCAAGGCTTCCAATGCATGCAGCTGTAACAGATTCTATATTCCACAAATGGCTCGTCTTTATTGCTGTTCTTTACATCCATTGACATACTGCAGCAGTCAGTATTGCTCTTTAAAGCACTGCTTTGTTATTTTCTATGCATGGCCTCCCATTCCTTGAAAAAAAAAAACTTTAAAATGTCTGATTTTGTGTGTGACATCTAGGAACTTAAATTTGGGATATTATTGTTCCTTAAGTCCTTTTTGGTTTGTTTTTCGGGACTTGCTTTTGTGCCTCAGGGGACAGAAAATGGATGCGTTCTGCTTTTGATGTGCGGCCTAATTGAATTCAGTAACAACAATGCAGGAGAGAAGCACTCAGACCGTCACAAAGAAATGAAGGCAGCTCCTTAAGTAGGTTTGTGAAGACCACCAGAAGCCCCAAAGCTCCACACAGCATCTCCACCTCCATTCATGCATCATCGTGTCCCGTTGCGGCTACACAAACTGCTGTGGCAGACAGGTCCAAAGCCTCAGGCGGGGCTCCAGGAATGAAGCGAGCCACAAAAATACTGAAACACAACTCAAGTCTCACAGCTTCTCACTGTTGACCTAATATTATTTTAGAACAGCCTGAATTTTGTCCGTTACATTGTCTGTAGCCAACATCTCTGGACAAATACATCACCTGAAGTAGTATTCCAATACCTAGTATTCATATACCTTATACTGACTGGTCAGGAAATCATTTCAAAGCAAAGAATATGAGTCAAAGCAATTATATTTCATTCGTATTTCCGGCCGACTTCCATACAGTCTTGAAGTCTGTCCTCATGGCTAAATGCAGAAGTAGTAATTGAAATCTTTTGATTTTTATCACCACTGATACTTACTGTACCCCAAACATTTTTTCTTGGCAAATAACTCTAGGTCCTCATCCATTGAACCCAACCCTACTTACTGCCGTAACCAACCGTGCGTCTTATTTGCAGAAAAAAGCAATTGCATGCGTTTCTAGTTTCCAGTCCTCGCCCTCAGGGAATGGTTTCGAGGCTGTGATGTCATCAGCGTAACAGCTCAGGTGAGCCTGACATTTAAGTTACCTCCATCATTAGGGTTACGATTACAAATCATTCCTCTGCCCCACAGGCAACAGTGACAAGAAAGTGACCTTCGGGAAGTTCTAACTAAAGATCATAGGGAGAAGAAGCAGTCAGCCAAGTCTTCCATTAATTGTTTTATGCTAGTGAGGAATCTCTGACAGTTGGTTGAGTCCGTAACCCTGTACAGGATAAGTGGCATATGGGTAGTTTTGGTGTGTGGTAAACATTACCCACCCAATAAAAAAGGAGTATTAAAGTTTGCGGACAACCGTGCACCTTAGACGTGCCCATTGTTACAGGAACGTGACTTAAATATTTGATGCAGCATTATGCTTAAGACCCAAAATTTCAAAAGGTTAAATGGCTAAATATTTTATTGTCTGTACGTTTAAAACCAATGATATCAAATGTATTAAAAGCTTTCTACTAAAATTTGAATGAGTCAACTTTTTTTTGCATGAGAACTCCCCCTCAAAGCATAATGAGTTTTCTTAATTTCTTCGGTCAGACCAGTTGGCTTCGTAATTAGCCGTGTCACCCTGGGGGTGGTCAGCAGGGCCAGTTTGTTATGGGATGACAGCCACCATGGGCATTTTGTGCGGCTTCCTCCCTGACTCGAGCGAATACGATAAACACTCAACCAGCTGCACCCTGATCAGTCTTAACATGGAACTCATTTTCTATCACTCAACACCCATTATTAGCTAACTACAGCTTTTTCCAGTCTTTGAGGTTTGCCATCCCGACGTCCCTGCCTGGGGTATGGTTCTTATTCCTAAGCCCTTACTTAAAGAGTTGCAATTACAGACTTTGGACATTGAAACTGAAACACCTGGTGTCTGACCACAATAATTATTTAGTATGGTGTAGGGGCTCCTTTTTTTGGCTGATACAGCATCAGTTCATATAGGGAATGACAGCTACAGGTCCATACCAGGGGTCTCCAACTCTGGTCCTGGAGAGCTACTATCCAGTCGGTTTTCAACCCTACCTGGTTTCGGATGAGCCACACCGGGCCCTGGTATTTACCTGAGAACAGGTGTGGCTCATCAGAAGCCAGGTAGGGTTGAAAACCAACTGGATAGTAGCTCTCCAGGACCGGAGTTGGAGACCCCTGTCCTACACAGTGGCCAGATCACTATGTGATGCTGGTGGGGGAAAACGTTTCCTGACTCGCTCCTCCAAAAAACCCCAAAGTGGCTCAATAATGTTCCGATTTGGTAAATGTGCAGGCCATGGGGGATGTTCAACTTCATGTTCATCAAACCAGAACAGTGCCTTATCATCCTGATACATGGCACCACCTTCAGGGTACAATGTCTGAAACATTGGCTGAACATTGGTTCTCAGTAATGGTTCAGTTGTTCTTGGCAGTGATGCACCAGTTTAGAACAAGTAGTCGGCCTAAGGAATGTCATGAAATTGCAGCCCGATCCAGCCCCGTGCTGCACTCTGGGTATGCAACAGTATAGATGGCAAGCCTCTTTGAGGCCTCTCCACACCAAAACTCTCCTGGATGTGGGAAAGACAGTGAAGGTGGACTCAGAACACAACATGTTTCATATTATCCATAGCCTAAGAATTATGCTGATGGCACCATTGAAACCCAGTGTTTGGCATTCGCATAAACGACCAAAGGTTTGGCTATAGCAGTCTAACTATGAATATTGACCCTGAAACAGGAAAGTCGTGGTTTAATTCAACTCAATTTGTTATATAGCACCTTTCACAATAGGTGTCCCAAAGTTTTTTTATATGGATGTATTGTGATACATGAAACATCATTAGAGAGAAATACAGAACGAGGAAAAAGGAAGGAAGGAAATTAAATAAAGCTAGAAGACGACAGAGGAGAGGAAACAAAAACTCCCAAGTAAGGAGAAAATAATGCTCCGGGGGTCCAAGGTCAACTGGCCGCCCAACACCCCCAGTGCATACTAACATCACTGAAAACAGGAGAGTGGACTTGCTTGCTAAAAGGTAGGTATACGCTGTGAGGTGTGCATTTAATTTTGCAGTGAGCTGGGTAGCCGTGGTTGAATGTTTTTCGGACACAGTCTGCGTTGGGTTAGTACCTGGACATCCCAGTCAGACAGCTTCCTCCCGTGTCCACTTTTACTCCTGTCGATTGTGGTCTGTCCTTCGTGGTGGTATGCTTTACTCCTGTCGATTGTGGTCTGCCCTTCGTGGTGTTATGCCGACATTACCTTACATAACCTGGCTCTTGATGCACCACAAAAACTTGCTGTCCTGGTCACGGATGATTCAGTGAGACGTGCACCAAAAGCTCGTCTGTCCTCTTTTGAACCAGGATATGTCTCCCATTACGTTGAGTGGATTTCTATATTTTATGCACGTGTGCTAATTCAATTTAGTTATTTATTTTATTTTAATTATGCAAATATTTAATAGCGTAGAGTGTTCGTGGCTGACGGGGCCTCATCCACACATGGTTTGAGTGCTGGTAAGCACCGTCGCTGCCCCGTGTGGTGTGGAAGCTGGAGATACTCCTGTCTGCGGCAGGCCGGAGCTCATTTACACCTCCGGTGTTTTCTTTGTCTCGTACGCAGGAGTTTTCCCTCAAATCAGCACTGTAGTACATGGAAATCTTCATGAATCCATACTACTTTTCGCGTAGCACATTTATTATTCTGATCAAGGACGACAATTCCTCCACCCCCACCGGACGGTTCACAGATGCAGCCCATCTGATACTCTGTGACAGGAAACAGACTCGCTTTTTCCAATATGCATGGCTTTACTTGTAAGGAAAAGGAAAAAAAAAAATCTATGGAGTATGCGGTACAGTGGTCCAGATTCTTAAAAAGATGTCAGACTTTTCTGTCCACAAAAACAAAAAAACCGCCACTTAATGGAACCTTACTGAAAGATAAAAGTAAGGCTCAAGACTAATATGCAACTTACAGAGATGTAAAACATATAAACATCCTATAAGGTATATTCCTAGATCACACGTTTCATACCACTGTGCTTGCTGAATTTGCTGAGAATCCTTGGCAATAACAAGACTTCAGAATAACTATAGAGTTTGCATTATAAAGGGCACCCAGAGCCAATTAATCAGGTACACCTTTTTTGAAAAACACAGTCTGATCTAATAAGCCCACATTAACCACCTTCCAGGTTTTTTTTTTTTTTTTTGGGCGAGGTTACTGCAGTCCCGCGTAATGAACCCACGGACAACATGAGAGCGTGACACAGGGCGATGGGCTGGCAACAAGAGGATTCGCTTTATTTCTTATTCTCCAGAGACAAGGTGCCATGTTTCACACAGAATTAAAAGGCCGTTCCATGCTGCGACGTCTCTAAATGGAAAAACAAGCAAACCAAAATGTGACTCTTCGGCACAGTAAATCACAGACGTTGTACATTAATTCCACAGCAGAAACAGATTGGCCTAAAGGCACTTTTAACTGGCAGAACGTGCAAGTTCTCCAAAGGAGGTCTGTAAACCATTATGGGTGAGCAGTGCATGTTCTATGAACCCCCTTTAAATACCGCTCACAGATCACTGCACAATGGCCGCTTTGTGGCTGACTATCGACTGTCTGTCACTCCGGCAGTCGCCCAGCTGATGGGAGGTACAAGTAGTGCTTGATTAAAAGGAAGTTTCAGACGGAAGGTGAGAGGAATGCACTCCTTTTAGATTTCAGCCCTAGACCTTCGAGTAATGAAATTAAACGGTGCAAACAAAACAACCCTAATATTTTGCCTCGACAGGCTTTTGCATCTATGACAGTCTGGAAATCAGGCACACGATGCAGTAGGAACGGTAAGGCTTTCGAGAAGCAACCAACTGAAACCCTGTGGCAGTCTTGGGTTCGGAAGGGCATCTGCATAGAGGGAGGTGGACCCAAGCAGGACTAGCAGCACCCCTCCCGGGGAAGCAATGACTTGGGGGGCGGGGGAATCCATGCAATCAGTGCAACTGGGCTAGTTTTATGTGTCTGCTATAGATTTGCAAAGAAATATGATACTGAGGTTGATAAAAATGCTGAAGCCCAAATATGACAAGGACTGGAGTTAGGCATGGCACCTGTACTTTATAAGTGTGATATCGCTTAAAATTTTTGTCTATAGATTAAAACTCTTTAGAGTCTGTACTCATCCATCCATCTCCTAATTATCATGGATACGGTCACTGGGGGCGGAGCTGATTCCAGGCAGTATCGGTAGGGGAACACTCTTGACACAATGTCAGTCCATCAGAGAGCACAAACACACGACAGGCAATTCAAATACGTAGGTTAGCCGACCTGCATATTGCTGGACTGCGAGAGAACATAGGAGAGCCCAGAGGAAATCCACGACACGTGAAACTCCACAGACACACACACACACACACACACACACACACACACACACTGCTGGAAGTGTGAGGGAACAGTGCGGCCCACGGTAACCTGGCTCTACTCATATATAGCGATTATAAACTTATTATATACTCATAAGGAACCAGCTGAACTAAAACAATAGGATTCATAAAATTAAAAAACTAACCCGACTAACCGCTCCGCCCCCCCCTCCCCAAATAGAAAATAAAAAAAAAAGCAGGTTAGCCTCACGTGACCCCGGCGTTCCCCGGAGAGACACAATCGTGCTCCGTGACCCGACCCGTGAATATAAATGAAGGTGACGGTGTGAGGAAAGAGCAGCGTGCCGGTGTCAGAAGGCGGCAGGGCACCACAAGCAATGACAGCCAGAGGACACGGCCGGGCAGAGGGGCACCTGCAGACGCCTCGCGTCGTCCTCAGATTAAAACACACGACCAAACCCCACGTGGGGCTCGGCGAGTCCCTCAGCTCCAGACGTCCTGCAGGTAGCGCTTCTCCTCCCGCAGCACCGCCACTGCCTTCATCACCGCAAGCTTATCCGCCTGCAGCTCCTCGCCAATCATGTCCATCAGGGTGTCGTTGACATCTTTAGCCATATTTTTGGCATCCCTATGGTAAAAACAAAACAAACAAAAAAAATAAAAAATAGAGAATCCAAAAAAAGAATCAGCGTGTGGAAGCGAGAAGTCCGTCAGCGAAGAGGCTACAGATGTGAGTCTCGTTCTTGCAGCTCAGGTACCCAAACTGCACTCGAAGGGCATCATTTGCGCGTGTAGAGAGCCCCAGGACCTCCCCAGGGCTGCTTCATATCTACCCATCCCCGGGGAAAAGGGGGCAATCCACTCACCCGCAGACGTACAAGTAGCCTTTCTGTCGGAGGAGGATGTCGCAGACGGCCTGGGAGTTAAGGCGGAGGTTGTGCTGCACATACTTGGGTGGGGGCTCTGCCCCTTCCTGGGGGTCCCGGGAGAAGCAGACCTTCAGGTGGGTGAGGGTGCCGCTCGTCAGGAACGTCTCCAACTCCTCCCTGCGAAGGGAGGGTTTATCAAACCGGAGAACAGCAGCGATCCGACATCAGGGATGGCATCCGGGCATGTGACAAGCAGGTTGGGTTAGCGGTGGGGTCCTCTTTCAGACAGCAAACGAAATATGAAAAGTAAACATGATTAGTCAAAGAAGGTTCAGTCGTGATGGGGGAGGATAAGACCACAAAACTGGCACATTCCTGCTATAGCTCAGAAAACATCTCCTGATTTCTGGTTTCTAGGACAAAGCAGCTTTTACAACATCCCACGTTACAGTAACAAGGGGAATAAGTCACACACGAAGGGAGTCTTCAAATAATCCTCACATTACATTAATTTAGTTTTTATCCAAAGCTGCAAGAATCAGAAGTCAGGATCCAACAGTCCCTGGAGCAACTGCCATTAAGCATCTTGCTTAAACCCCAGGGTGCAATCACTCTGCCAACCACATTATTTGAACCAGCAACCTTCTGCTCACAGGCAGAGAGCTGCATTCAGCGGATTCATTGTTAGCGTAGCAATGTAAGAACTAACATACAAGCAACACACCAGCACCAGTGCAACAGAGACATTTTGAAGGTTCTTTAAGGTTTCTAGTGGACTGACCAGTCACATTCTTTCTCTTAGCCAGAATCCCATGAAACAGATTAAAGTGGGGGTGGGGAACCAGTTCCATGGAGGGCCAGTGTGAGTGTGGGATCTTGGGAAGATCTCTACATCAGCCAATAACAGTGGGTCATCAGAACTGGAGTTGAGAGCCACTGCTTTATTATTGGCTGACAGAGGTCGTCCCAAAAGCCCGCAGACACCGGCCCTCCATGGAACAGGTTCCCCACCCCTGGATTAAAGGCATGATCAGATACTCCGTTGTACAGTGCTACGCTCCCTCACTTCTCCATCAGGCTGGTAACGTCTGTGTGTGTCCCCGGGTCACCGCTGTAACGTCTGTGTGTGTCCCCGGGTCACCGCTGTAACGTCGGTATCCGCAGGCGGCCAGGTTAACGTGAAACCACTGGCTTCGCCCCTCCTCTCGGCAAACCCCTGCACGTTTCTGCCTTCTGATATTTGATATTTACAAAAAAAAAAAAATATGAATCCACCTCTCTCCACCTGACCTTCATTGGGCTCTAGGTCACCTGCTGCACAAGCTGAGACGGCTAAATAAAAATTGCAAACCGCGGGAGAAATAGCCTGCCTGTCTGATTTAATTTAGCAGGTGGTGGGTGATATCGATTTCAGACCCTTTATACAGATGTCAAGTGCTCGGGCTGATTAGGAATTTATGTAGAGCTCTGCAGTCATAGCGGGATCCCGCCCGCCCGAACACGGGGCTTAGGACGCGATACGATACCAAACACAAGCCTTGTTTTACATCATCCTCTTTGTGCTGCGCGGCTTCTCGGGTGGGTGTCGGCAGAAACGGCACTGCTGAAAGCAGAGACGCGCTGCGGCCGAGTTGAGCCACACACTACGCAGCTACGGCACGAGAGGCTGCGTGTCAGAAAAGCAGAGGAAACGGGTAATGATCTGAGTGCTGCTCTCCCATTTTCCCGCTAAATGAACTCAACAAACCTGCCAGTACGTGGTGCATTTTTTAATACTCCAATATATTTGTATATGGTACATATGTGCATACAATATAAAACTCTGTATTAGAGAGGAAATAAAGCCTTGGTACATTTAAAAAAAATACTAATTATAGGGAATGACCATACAGATCCTGAAAAGACTTCAAACAAAACTAGGTTAAGCATCCAGGGATATGAAAGCAATTTTTCAACAGCGTCTTAAAACAAATTGCACACAGATTACCTTATAAACAATAAGACACAGTTTTGCGTCATGCCAGCTTCTCTTCACTACATGATAGCAATCTAGCTGCATCCGCCTTGTCCCTCTATCCGTCTGGTCTCGTGGTTTTCACACTGCTGATGTTAGACACACTGCCCTCGCCATGTATTCATTCACCCCCCCCCCCCCATCAGATTCAGATGATACGTTGATGTGGGAAGGAGATTTAGCAGCTTCAGATACACGGTTTCCCAGCATGGATTAAACAACTGGCGGGTAACGAGCGTCAAAGACGGTCGACGCGGGCGTGCTGCATACCAAGGTGCCCTTACCGGAAGAGAAAGTCTTCATCTTCGTGGCGGCATCCGAAGAATAGCCACATCGCCCCAAAAGTTGTCCCCCGGTCCTGTTGACGCTGTTTCTCCCTGTAGTAAAAAGTTGTGACTTTACAAAGACGATACTCTGGGATTCAGCGCAGGAAAGAACATGATTAGGGGAAAGTTGGCAGAAACATGTGTAACAGGTGTAGCTGACAGCAACAGGCCAGAAGACTAAGATCAGGCATCTTAATACACAAAGAATCCAATTCCCAGTTTGGCTAATTATCAGGGACCAGTATCCAATCATAACCTTTGCTCTATACCAGGAAACTACAGGAAAATGGGGATTTACTCAGCTTCTATTCCAACTTTCAACTTTTCCTCTGGTTAAAATATGCGCATGTTAAAAGTTAGGGATTTTTCTTGGGGGGACGAGGCCCAGGCGGCGCTGGACCGATGAGTCATAACAGGGGGGCACTGGGGACTATCAAGGCACCACACCTGCTGCCTGGCATTGGCTGGGCGCCCGAGAGCATGCAACGCATGTGGGGTTTGAGTGGGGGCCCAGGGGGGGCTGCTCAGGGCATACTGAATGGTCCCTTTAAGACACCCCCCAATACATGTCACATTAGGAAACATATCCAGGGAGGCTCACTCTATGAAATTGGTTCAGTACTGAAGCAAAATTAAGGGGGGGGGGGGGTATGAGGGAGCCTTTAAAAAAATACAATGAGCAAAAAATAGCCTTTTTTGGTAAAGTTTTTGTTTCTTTTGGAAGGCCTATTTTGGTAGCTTTTATGGTACAAATATAAATCAAGATGCTCTTTACTGCAGAGCTATCATATGTATAATATGTCTACAATATGTGTGTGTGTGTCAAAGTGGTGATTCTGAACATTACAGCTTACCAACACAGCACACCTGATGAAATTAAGATGATATGAATATGGACAAAGGAAACTAGAATTTATGAGCACTGCATATTAATTTAAATTTCATATCCATTTTTGCTTCCCGGGTTCCCCATTCCGCTCCTGGAAGGCCAGAATCCATTGCAGTTTGCAGATTTCCCTGCTGAAACGTATCTTAATCAGCTAATTGCCAGATGTTCTGCCTCAAACACACCTACTACATCTGGAAACTGCGATTCTGGGACTCCAGTACCACAACTACAGAACCCTATGCTACAAAAACAGGGTTATACAAACAGATCACAATGAAATACAATGCAACAAATTTAATCATCCCTTTTAATGTTTTGTTTTGTTTGTATGTTAATTCTCGGACAGGGAAACGAACATGTATTCAATGTAAATTTATGAGCCAATCTAGTATCTGTGTTCTGAAATGCTTACAGCCAAGCCCAGGCTGGGCAGCTTAACTTCAATTCATTCAGAAGATCATGGTCAGGAACAGTTAACCAAGCAAACCATCTGCACAAGCCCTCTTCAATTCCACCTCATACTTTAATTCCTTTCAATAAGAGTTCAGTGGAATTTGGGGGAAATTAAACCGTAGACTCACAAAGACTTGCTCAATGATTAAAGGCAATTCAGAGACACCGCTTTAGCTGAATGGCATAGATTGACAAGACTGTACTGGGTGCAGACCACAGACTAAACATACAAGTCACACCATATTATTATACAGACCTGTGTGTGAACTCATGACAGGGTTAATGCAGACAATGAACAAGGGCATGGGTATTTATAGTAATCATTTGCTGTGTGAAACTGGATTAAATCAGATATTTTACTGATGGTTTTACCTATAGCAGCAGAACTTGATACCCTTTCAGACAGCTAGATGCTTTCAATTAGATGGGGTACAAAAGTCGGGCCTTTCCTGGAACTCAAGCCTGTAACCTTCTGGCTAAGAGGACACAGCTACAGCGGGTAACAGTCAAACACAAAAACCCTGGGTAATTACATCCACGTCGTTTGTATTGACATTCTGCGTTTGGAAACAGTTCCTGGGGGAAAAAGTTCAGTTGCACCGAGTTTTAAAATGCAGACAAACTTTTTATGTAATGCATACTTCTGGGTGAAGACCTGGTGGAATCTGTTGTCAAAAAGATACACGTGCTGGAAATCAGACGGAAGCCAAAGGCCTTTTCATGGCATTGCAGCCATTCACATTTCAACCAAGAGTAAAACTTCAGCTGCAGTATTCTGACAAACGTAATATACACCCTATAATTGACACAATGCATACGTGCATCAGGAATACTTACATAAATATCTAACTGAAAGGCGTTTGATTCTGAGGTCGACAATTTATTCTATAATAAAATTCCAACAACCTAAGGAACAAAGGATGCTTTTTTATCTTGTAAGCTTGACTTATCGGATCACATAACAGGATGGAAACAGGACAGCAGAGGACTTGACTGTCACCTTCGAGGATCGTGCTCAATTCATATGAATTTATATCCTCCTGAAAATAAAAATAAGATGAAGATAAAACAGAGCAAACTGAGAACTCTGCAAACTGATATAAATAAGATTTGGTCAAAACACAAAGGCTAAGATGTATAAGCAGGATGTATCCCATCATTGACACAGAGGCATTATTAACACTGACATGGTTAAATTTGCCAGTAATGACTTTAGATTTAATTTCCCAGGGGCAAATGGGCCACGGGGGGCGGGGGGGGGGGGGCATCAGTGGTTATCACTGTCACCTCACACTACCGGGACCTGTGTTTGAGTCTCCGCCAGGGTTCCGTATGTGTGGAGTTTGCATGGTTCTCCCTGTGTCATTGTGGGGTTTCCTCCAGGGACTCCGGTTTCCCCCCACAGATGAAAAACATGCCAAGGCTAATGGAGTTAAATTGCCCATAGATGTTCATGTCCAGGTGAATAGTGTGTGTGGGTGTGTGCCCTGCGATGGGTTGGTACTCCATCCTGGGTTGTTAAGAACATAAGAAATTTACAAACGAGAGGAGGCCATTCAGCCCATCAAGCTCGTTTGGGGAGAACTTAACTAACAGCTCAGAGTTGTTAAAATCCAATCTAGCTCTGATTTAAAGGAAACCAGGATTTTATTTTGCGCTACACTAGCAGGAAGACTATTCCATACTCTAACAACACACTGTGTAAAAAAGCGCTTCCTCAAATTAGTTTTAAAACGTTCTCCCACTAATTTCCACAAGTTCTAGTATTTAAACTAATATTGAAATAGCCATTTGGCTGAACAGCATTCAAACCTGTTAGAGTCTTATAGACCTGGATCATGTTCCCCCTTAGTTTCCTTTGCTCAAGGTTGAACAGATTCAGCTCAGCTAACCTCTCCTCATAAAACATTCCTCTAAGACCAGGAATCATTCTTGTGGCCCTCCGTTGCACCTTTTCCAAGGCAGCAATGTCCTTCTTAAGTTATGACCAAACCTGCACACAGAATTCTAGGTGGGGTCTTACCAAGGAATCATATAATCTTAGCATCACCTCCCTTGGCTTATACTCCACACACCTATAGATGTAACCCAACATCCTATTGGCCTTTGTTATTGCTTCCCCACACTGGCGAGAGTGGGACATGGAAGCATCAACATACATACAGATCTTTCTCATAATCAGCTACCTTTATTTCAGTGGAACCCATAAAATATCTGCATTATATTTCACTATATTTCTGTTCCCTGCATGGATTACCTTACATTTATCCATGTTAAATTTCATCTGCCAGGTATCAGTCCAGTTGTTAATTTAATCCAGATCCCATTGTAGTCTCTATGCTGCTAGATCAGTGTCTGCTACACCACCCACCTTAGTGTCGTCTGTAAATTTAACCAGTTTACTGTATGTATTGGTGTCAATATCATTAATGTAAATTAGGAACAACAGTGGTCCTAAAATTGAACCGTGCAGTACCCCACTATGAACGCTGGCCCACTGTGACATTGTGCCTCTAATAACTACCCGCTGTTTCCTATCAGTTAACCAGTTTTCGATCCAAGCTGCTACAGTTCCTAAAATCCCTGCAGCTTTGAGCTTAGCAAGAGCCATTTGTGGGGCACAACATCAAAGGCCTTCTGGAAATCTAAGTAGATCACATCATAGGCCTTTTTGTGATCGATTTCTCTTGTAGCTTCCCCAAAGAACTCAAGTAAATTCGTTAAACAGGACCTACCTCTCTGTTGGCTATCCCTCAGAATGTTATTCGCATCCAGGTAATCTACCATTTTCACTTGGATTATAGCGTCCATTATTTTTCCAGTAATGCTAGTTAAACTGATTGGTCTATAGATTGCTGGATTAATTCTATCCCCTTTTTTGAATATGAGCATTATATTAGCATGCTTCCAATCTGAAGCAACCACGTCTGCAGATAACGATTTCTGGAATATTAAAGTTAAAGGTTGATTAATAATATCCATCTCTTAAAACTATAGGTAAGATGCCATCAGGGCCCTGCAATTTATTTTGAGCTTAGCTAGGCTTAGTACCACATAAGCCTCAGTTATATTGGACAAAGACGACACTGTATTCGTACTAAATGGTGGCATGTTCTCTACTGTGAACACCCACGTGAAATAATCATTAAACTCATTTACTACATCAATTTCATTTTTAATTATAAGGTCCTGACTCTTCTGCAAATTAGTGATTTCAGCTTTTAGAGCTCTTTTGGAGTTAAAATACTGGAAGAAACTTTTAGTTATCCTTAGCCTCCAATGCAACTTTTCTTTCTCCATCCCTCTTCGACAGTTTAACGTTTTTTTTAACTCAACCTGTAGACTTAGATACTCCTGCTTAGTTTTGAAATCATTAGTTAATTTCCATTTGTGGAACAGAGCCCTTTTCCTCTGACTTTATTTTTAATTTCCTTAGTAAACCACCTTGGTTGTAGATTCCTAGTTTTGCTGGAAGAAGGTATGAAGTCCGACTGCACTTGCAACAATGTGCTTTTAAAAAATTCCCATGCCTCTTCAACCGTTTTTCTATTTAACTTCATCCAGTTTAAAGTTTCTAGTTTCAGTCTCATACCATTACAGTTAGGCTTCCTAACATTGTATACTTTTAATTTAGACTTCTGACACTAAAATTAACCTTGAATTTAACCATGCTATGATCACTACCGTCCAATGGTTCAAAAACCTCTAATTTTCCAATCCTATCCTGGTTATTAGAGAAAACAAGATCAAGTAGGGCTTCTCCCCTGCTAGGGGAATTAACAAACTGAGTAAAAAAACAAACCTGTACTAATTCCACCATCTCAAGTTCATTTACAGAATCCCTGCCTTACACCCATAGCCTCCATGATAGGCTCTGGACCCCCCCGCAATCCTGAATGGTATATATGGTTTCAGAAAATGGATGGATGGAAATGGTT
Organism: Stomatorhinus ivindoensis; assembly: GCA_019775895.2. Classification (NCBI taxonomy): domain Eukaryota; kingdom Metazoa; phylum Chordata; class Actinopteri; order Osteoglossiformes; family Mormyridae; genus Stomatorhinus; species Stomatorhinus ivindoensis. The sequence continues at coordinate 6,727,707 of JABFEB020000033.1, read as the reverse complement.
CACAAAAAAATACACTAATATCTAATCAAGTAACACATTCAAGTGATTGTTTCCTCATGTATAGATGGTTGCCTCTAATGACGAAATAATTTGCAATTAACATCTGTGCTACCCAACCTTGCTGCCTCAGTGCGTCAGTAGATGTTCGGCTTTAACTATACTGTAAGTTAAGTGTCTTGGCAGCCCTCCCACAGTTCTGAACAAAAGAAAAGAGCTTTTCCCCTTAAAACCACTAGCTACTCAGCCAAAGTGTGGCATGACCTGGATCGTCTGCGCACTGTAGGGTGCAATTACCTGCGAGAAATGTAAGCTCCCTAAAGTATGCTTTTTATCATCTGGGAGCACGGCATCCAATCAGGAAATGAATTCCAATAAAATGGGTTTAGTAGGCTTTTTTTGCAGTCAAAAGGGGATCGATAGCAATATGAAAACCTGGTCTCCGTTCTACATCAGGCGGTGAGGCGAAAGAGCTACATCATGAATACAAATTAAGCTTGTTCTTTCTGTAAGGAACAGAAAGCTAACCTAAGAAATACCTCTACAGCTAAGAGCAATATTTTTTAAATAACAGTCTGGCTTATATAATGAAGCAACTGGCCTGCCAAGTGCAATTGTTAAAGTTTGCATCTTAACGCAGTTCATTCTCAAAGCTTTAACCCAAAATCATGTTGCCTCCGACGGAGGACAAGAGCTTCATAAAGCTTCTACATGCCTTGCAATGATTGAAAACGGTTCCTTTTTTTTAAAACACGTTCAAAAGGAGCCCATTGTTACGGGGAGTACGGGCATCTCAGGAAAGTAGCTTTGGAACCCGTGATGCAAAAGGAACCCCCAGTGGTGAATGGACTAAACAAAATGCAGTTTCTCATTTTAAAACTGCTGGGACAGGGGATGCCCTGAATTAAATTTCCCGATGTCACTGAAAGGCTTCACAAAACCACACCGAGTCTAAAAACGTACGAACGTCCAACGTTCGGCTGGAACAATATGGTCTCTTGCCTTTTCGGGAGCGTTTCACTGGTGGTGGGATGGATGACGGCCCCAAATTGTAAGGTGACCATTTTGATTCCCAGTTTGGGCTCCGGAAGAATTTCCAGCAGTTATACTTTCAGCTGAGGCACGTAAGCTGAAGGATCCTGCTACACATGCGGCTGCATGGATGTGTAAAAACCGCACAATTCTGGATGAAAGAATCAGTCAAATAATGAAGACCACTGAAACAGCCACAGCGGTCGCATGATTCTCTGACTACAGACAGAATATGCACCATGAAAACAAGTCTTCCATTTCATCTTCAATACACACACATTTAAATTTTTATTAAAATTCTGAGGGCCTAGTCTCCAGCCTCCGAAGGTCAACTGTGTTTGAGAAAAGTTCCTCTGCATTTAAAACTAAGTTCTGGAAGCATCTTGAGAAACACAAAAGTAGAACCAAGCATAACAGGGGTTCCCATGCATCTTCTGAGGTTAGACCACCAAACTTACTAATGCCTTAAACTCAGTCCGTGACCACGCGAACCACATCATACGTTCAGTTAGGCTTTGTCATTAATGAAGGCGTCTCAGATCCCTCTGGGTAGACAGCTGATAGCCGAGAAACCGGGGACCACAAAATATATAGTACAAAAATTTCACATCGATCAGAAGAAAATGAACACACAATGTGCTATTCGTAAATAAAAGGGTACAGGCCTCTTTCTGCAAGAAACAGCGTCTCAGTCCTCCTGAGGTTACCAGACGTGGAAAGTCGACCGTGCCGCGATTTTACAGATTAGCAACACAGTCCGGCCAGCCCCTCCACCCCCAGAGAAAAATGGCACCAGCAAACTTAGTTCTGCATCAGTCCTTCCTACTGCCGACGCCATGTGTCACGGTCAGGGGCCTCAGTATTTTACGTCTGTTTGTATTAAGGCTGAATAGCGGCGTCTCGGCCTATGGGGACAGAGGCCCCCGTGCGGGGGCACACGAGGAGGGAGCTGCAACTGCGCCCATGCACATCTGGGACATATATATATTTAAAGAAATAAACTGTCAGGAAATACGAGGCTGCGCGGAGTCCGCTCGGGACAAGGACGAGAGCGGTGGGTGATGGAGCGGGCGGTGCACTAGAGCGCCATGGCGACCTTGTGGCACACGCGCGGGGGTCCCATGGCACATTCATCAGCTCCAGAGAGCACCGCCGACATGGCGGGTCATCTAGCAGGTCGGCGGGTCACTGTGCGGGTCATCCAGCGCGTATTGCTGCTCCGCTCCTCCTCTCCCAGTGTTTGGTTCATGTGGACAAGGGCAGAGGACTCCATCCCTCAGTAAAAGCTCCTGGACCTTGGTTGTACATTCTGAATACTTCTGGTTACGTGACTAACAACTCGTCCTCCGCAGATCACAAGTTCAACCGGTATAATTCCTCGAAATCCTAAGCGGTGCTTAGTAATGTAACAGCGACCAATTAATTAGGACCTTAAATCAAGTCACATGTAAACACTGGAAATAATTTATAGACTCGCACGGGGCTATTGTGCGTGGTTCAGTGGGTTAGGAAGCTGAGCCTGTAACTGGACGGTCACTGGTTGAAATTCCAGATCTGCCATTAATCCCCAGACGCTCCAGGGAGTGTCTAACCCTGCTTTGAATTGTACGTTCCTTTGGATAAAAGTGTGCGCTAAATAATTTTATTTATGGTCGTATTACATGCGGTTGATGAAAATACACATTCATACAGGATGAGTTCTATTCTCTGAATTGTGATATCCCTGTCTGTATCCAAGAATTTGTCCAGCATATAAATTAAGTATAAGCAAGATGTACTTGACACGAGCCACTATGGTACAAGACAATATCTGTATCAAGTATGCAGTGTAGTAAGAAGGCAACTTAGAGCTGTATTTTCACCCACAGGTGTCAGACTTATGAAGCATGGCGATAACACCAAGAGTTTGTGGGAGGTTCTCTTTACTGGAAGTTAATTGATTCTCCCGGGGTTATCACATGCCTAAAATTGACTTATTTTCACTTCACATTTCCTTACACGGGAAAGCGATGCTCCCGAGGTCACCCCCTGCCTCAAGTTGGAATATTCCAGCAAACATTTTTGCTATCTGAGCATAAAGAATGCGAATATAGGATGGAGAAACATGTCAGTGTGCTTGTCTGACCGCTGGAAATCCATAGGAGCTGCTGCTAAGGAACTCTGGGACTAAAACCTGCAACCTCGCTGGTAAGCAAGCAGAGGTAAGCTCATCACGATCTATTTCTGTGTGCATACATGGCAGACCCCATACCTGTGCTGGAGGAAGCCGATGAAGGGGGCCACGCCCGTCCCGGGTCCCACCATGATGATGGAGACGGTCGGGTCAGCGGGCAGGCGGAAGGCAGAGCTGGGCAGGAGGCTCACGCACACCTGGGGGGGGGGGGGTACACGGGGCCCGAAGGGGCCACAACGCCACCAGTCATTCCGTCACTCAGAGAGCAGCACGTCAGGTTCATGGCCGTTAAGTGACGAATCCCTCGGTCTGTCCCCAGAGAGCTCACCTTCGGGGAGTAAGAAAGGTCGGGGTTTCCTGAACGGGGTTCGGCCGGGCCGCGGGGGCAGAGGATGGGTGAGACTTTGTCCGACAGCCACCCTGTGCACACTCCTCTCCTGCTGATGGGACGTCCAGGGCACGGTGGAAACTCTACCACGTTGAAGACCATATGCAGCTTCCCTGGGTGACGGAGGCTGGAGCTGTGGAGGGCGACGGAGCCGGGATGAGTGTCCTCGGGCGAGGAGCGCGGCCCGGGGCCAGCCGCCCTTCTCTCTGGAGACCCCTGCTGGCCAAACTGCTCATTGTTTACCCCTTGCCCATTGCCAGTATACCCGCAGTAGCTCATAGGCACCTGCCAGGGATGTCTCACGAAAGTAAAGCCACTTAGTAGCGGGAGTCGTCTTTGGGAACCGCATGCAGGCGACTGACACGTTTTAAATGAGGCCAACACTTTAAACCACCTCCTGTTTTGCACATTCAAATTTACCGGGACAATGAGGGGAAACTCCACAAGTTTTTACGCAGAGTTTGCCAGAAAGCAATCTGTTCATTCAAAACATGGAAATAACCTGCTTTTTGCAAGACGTCCGCAAGAAAGGCTGAGAAATATGCTTTCAAGAAAACGAAAGCACCCAAAAGGCCGCTGCTTTAGAAAGCGTAAAGTACTGCACGGTTACAGACTTACCACGCTGCCGAGTATGATCTTGGCTGCAGTTTTGGCAAGTGTTCTAAAAAGGAAATTATTTCAGTTTACTCAGAGTGTGATGCAAGGAGGAGAGGCCTTTTTGAAAACCATAGCTGAAAACAGTTTAATACCATTGTAGGCATTAATTAAGAAAATTAATCAAGCAGAGAAGGGTATAGAGCTTTGCTTGGTATTGCAGAGAAAAAAAGCATTCGGACAATAATGAAGGATCGACTGTGGTCCACAGACCTACACGTCCAAAGCCTATCCATGCATGCCAACTCGCTCACGTCCCGGCCAAAAAAAAGAACTCCGAGGTACCATCTATTTCGAGGTGCACATTCTGAGCTTGGCATCATAGCTGCCCCTGTAGGTTCGGAAATGAAACTGGCACAGTCCGACATATGGGAATAGTTCGGCTTCGCCCTTGATGCTGTACGCGCAAGGTCGTTCACACCGTAGACCTTGGCATGCAATTAGCTTCCCATCACCAAAACAAACAAACAAACAAAAACAAACAAAAAAAGCAGACACAAAGACCAACTCAAATCACTGCAAAGGGTGCCAAATCTGTCAATAGGCTCTTTCATACTCCTAAGAAAATCAATTTTGTGCATGACTATTATAGCGGCGTGGCTTCAAATATAAAGGCAATATTTATTTTTTCATGTTCTTGGATTCTATGGCCTATCTGACAAAGCTTGCAGTATCTCCACACGGATACCACAGGAACACAGCACATAAGCCAAGCACAACGAGTAGCCCAGTCAAAAGCCCTGAAGTGGTCTGCTTAAGGTTAAACACTAATCATGGTCAGAGATGCATCACAGCACATGTTCAAACTGCACTTATTCATGAAAATGACGACACCATATGCACGTTAGAGGCAGGGAAATGGGGCAATGATGGTTATTTTAACGAAAATAAATAAACATATTAAACACTGTCTGTGTGGTATTTCTTTGGATGTAAATGTATAATTTTGAATGCAGTACAGCTAGAACCTTAAAACTCTTCTGAACGTCAGCTTTAACATTAACTAACTAGCAGGTGGCAAAAAAAAAACTCGTTTGTGCCCGTAACTCTACACTATAGCCAAGAAACCACATTAAATTGAAAGATATGATTATTTTTCTTTTCCGGCACGGACAAACTAGCACAGAGGCAATGCATTGCATCCGCTGAGAATTCACCAACGACAGCGAAGTGAGTCACAGCCTTATAAAAAGGCGTCAGAAGCTGATCCCCAGAATTCTCCAACTCCCCGCAACGCCTGGTTTTATGCGGCTCAGGCACATTAAAAACGAGCTCGTTAGATTAGCAAAGTTACACAGCATCGATGTATGACATGAGCAACAAGACTCAAAACAGAAAATACATAATTAAATCAAGTTTTATGTTGACGATCTCTAAAAATTATTTTAAAAGGAACAGTGCAAATGGTACAAACAAGAATGAAACTCATGGAAGCTCAGCTGATAAATGACAATGATTAGTGGGCTAATGTTACATAGACCGCGACGCGAATAGCAATGATTCTACTGCCCTCTACTGGCCATTTTGTGAAACATTTAATACCCATACTGTGAAACAATGCTTCAAAATGCAGCTGGATGTGCTCACTGACCTATAAGGAGGCTCATGGGAGGCGAGCAGGAGGGGAAGGCGTACAGGAGGTCCAGCAGGCAGAGGCCGGGGTCTCTCACAAGCCTGTTGTATTCGGCCGAGCCCTGCTTGCTGCACAGCTCCTGCAGCCTGCGTGTCTCTGCGGGGACGGCCGTGCAATCCACCAGGGAGCGGAGGAAAGCCTGCGGAGAGGAGGCACATGCTGCAGCTAGGCTCAGGTGTACTGGCTACACAGTAGCAGTAGGGATTTCTGCTCAGAGCCAAAGAGCAGCCTTGAGAACTAGCCAGACCTCGCACAGGTTAGGTAAAAGCAGCACCTTTTTTGGGACACTCCTGATCTCCAGGCACCAGGTGAGGAGATACTGCAGGGAACAGCTCTCCGGGACGTGCTGGGGAAGCTGCGCGCCTGTCGGGACGACAAGGAGGCGACGACGGCCCGTGAGCCTGCACGGCTACCACCACGCTAACGAAGCTCGTAAGCTAACGGCCGGCCCAGCCGTCCCCCGCCCCTCACCCTTTTTCTTGGTGTCGGCCTGCAGCCGCAGCTGGACGGCGTGATTCCCGCAACCCGCCAGGCCCAGGCGACCCAGCAGGCCCGCCACCTCCGCCTCGCCGTTCGGGCAGTGCACGGCGAACGAGTCCCCGGGCTGGTAGTGGATGTCGAGATCCTGAATGAGAATGAAGAAAACGGTAAACGCTGCCTCCAAGAGGACAGGCTGGGAACATTTTTTAATGAACTGGGGGAAATAGACAGAGAAAACGAGATGGGCCTTTATCTAGCTAGGAATTTGCCACAGGTGCATAAAGAGGGTGATGTTGCCAAATTGCCCGTAGGTATGAATGTTTGTAGGAATACAGGCACACTATCTGGACAAATGTAATCAGGACACACCTCTGAATCAATGAATTCGGGTGTTTTATTCAGACCCATTACTAGAGGTGTATAAAATCAAGGACCTAGCCATGCAGTCAGGCTTACAGACGTCTGTGAAAGAATGGATCCTTCTGAAGAGTTCAGTGAATTCAAGCGTGGTGCTGTCATAGCGCTTTACAAGTCAATTCATGAAATGTCTTTCCTGGTACATACTCCACGCCAACTCTTAGCTGTATTAATGCAAACTGGAAGCATTTAGGAACTCGGCTACGAAGCGGCAGACCGTGCGAGTGGGACCGCCGAGCGTCGAGGAACACCGTGCATAAACGTCGCCAACACTGTCGTCTCAATAGCTGCAGAGTTCCAAACTTCCTCTGGCATTGCATCCCAACACAAACTGCACACCGGGGCTTCACGGAATGGGCTTCCGTGGCCGAGCGGCCGCAGACAAGCCTCGCATCACCAAGTGCAATGTCCAGAACACCGCCACTGAACTCCGGAGCGGTGGAAACGTATTCTGTGGAGTGACGAACCACACTTCTCTGTCAGGTGTTCTTGACATGCAAGACTGGGTTTGGCAAATGCCAGAACGCTACCTGCCTGACTGCATTGAGACAACTGTGAAGTTGGGTCGAGGAGGGATAATGGTGTGTGGTTTTATTCGGGGTGGGGCTCCGCCCCTTAGTTCCAGTGAAGGGAACTCAGTGCTTCAACAAACCAAGATATTTTGGACAATTCCATGCTTCCAAGTATGGGGGAACAGTTTGGCGAAGGCTGTTTTCTGCTCCAGCGTGACTGTGCCCCAGTGCACAAAGCAAGGTCCATAAAGACATGGGTGGGTGAGTTTGGTGTGGAAGAACCGGACTGGCCCACAGAGCCCTGACCTCAACCTCATCGAACACCTTTGGGATAAACTAGAATAGAGACTGCGAGCCAGGCCTTCATACCCAACATCAGTGCCTGACCTCAAAAATGCTCTTCGGAATGAATGACGTACTCCAAAGTCTTGTGTAAAGTGTTACCAGAAGACTGGCAGCTGTTACAGCTGCAAAAGGGGGGGGGGGGGGGGGGGAAACCAAAACCAAATTGATTTAAAACG